>JARHVA010008288.1:0-150000 GCA_037957365.1 Torreya grandis
CCAGGCCTAATCTAGAGTTTTAATCCACTTTTTAGGTCACCCAAAACCTAGAATTTTTCCCATTATATCACTTAAGTGAGGAGGCTTGAACAACCTCATCAAAGATGTATTTTTGATGATAATAGTAATGGCATGTTGGGTGGGACAAGTATTGCATTCTATTTAAGAATTTTGTATGTTGATATTTAATGCATTAGCCTTTGGAGGCATGAACATAATCATCAATGATAAATCTAAGTGAATCTTAGCTGGTATAATCAGCCAAGTGTCTAAAAATATAAAATTTGGTATGTATTCTCATCATTATTTTTGTCAAAATGTATACTCTATGCCTTCACATTCCTCATATTCAGTTGATATCATTCATGGCTTCACCCAAGTGGATCTCAAAATAGTACCATGTCAACTCACTAAGGTTATCAATATCATTATATTCCCTCTACCAATATAACCTAACCTCCTTGTCATCCCACCCATCCCTATAATCAAACTTGTCAAACTTATATTGCTCCTACTCTACCCTTCTTTTGTTTCAAACAAACCCTTGTGGGAATTGAAATGAAAATGAAGAGGCCTGATGAATATAATAATCTTGGCCTAATTTTCCAATAATCTTCTATTTATAATAAATACATTCAAATATTGAGGTATTTAATATATTTGACTAAGCTTGGGTGGGTATATATTGAGAGAAAAATTAGTATATACCAATAGATGATGTGATGGAGATAAGATAATTTAATCCAATGTATGGAGAATATGTTGGTCACCAATGAGAGGTATAAATATCAATTCAATCAGCCATTGTGTGATTTATCCTATTACACATCAACCTTATTTTCTCCAAATCTAACCCAAGTTCTAATATTCCATCAAAAAATGCATATGCCAATGCAAGTTTTATCCACTCTTCCTCATGATCCTAAAACCATTCCATAATGGAGACCTTCTTGGGATAAGATCCCTAATTATATCATACCAACCCTTGAAATAAATCACTAAATCATATCAAAATTTTCATAGAGTTATTTGAGGAGTGGAAGGATAAGAATATAACATCCTCAACTCAATTCCCTTCTTCATCCCTTAAAGAACACTACAATCAACCTAGCACTCCAAAAATATTAAAATGGAATGACAGTCTATCAATTTTTTAATAAAAAAAATGAATTCTCTTCCCCTCCCCACCCTCTCCTTTTATGAAAGAGATCTAGTTTGATTGAAGGCAAAATTAGAGTACTCAATTGAAAAGGAAAGCTTATCAAGAAAAGAAAGTGAGGTGTCAATCTTATAAAGGCTTGATCAAGCTGTATCTATAATTAAACCTCAATAAGGTCATGATGAGGATATGGTGAGTGAGTATGATGAATAAATTATCATTGGCAGGCCCCTTAGTGGAGAGGAAAATAAATGAGATTTTAAATATGAGCTGATGTCTCTAACTTCTATCTAATAGTTGGACAACCCTCAAGTTATCATGAATGGTTTTGAAAATAAATCAAATTGGCATGGTTTTGATCTTGAATAAGGAGATGATGACGAAATCAAAAAATTTCAAGGTAACATGATAATATCCTCTAATCAAAGTGATTCCATTAAAAAAGGTGAAGAAGATCTTCATCAAGTATGGTAGTGACTATATCATAGTTTCATACAAGAAGTTGACTTTCTTGGAAAGCATGTGATTCCTATAGAACATGAAGTTTAACTCCAACATGAAGTTGTATAATTTGGTATCCTCCTAGAAGAAGATAAACTAGGTTTGGTACAAGAGAGGAATGATGAATTAGACCTTGGGTGGGTAGATGAGCTTCCATTCTCCATGGAGGAAGAAGAAGACCAATTTAGTTATCATGGATTGAGTATTGATTAAAGAATGTATGATCTTGTATCAATTTATCAAGTTGCATCTGAGTATGAGGTGAGTCTTCATAAAGACACTTCGATCCTTAACCTTGTTGAAACTCATGAAAAAGATATGAAACTTGAAGGATCAAATTTGTAGCTATGTCATGAGTCTATTGAATAATTTGAAGCATTTAACCAACTGGTTATCCCTCAATATAATGGTAATAATGAGATTGAAGTTGGCATGATTTCAAGTGACCAAGAAGAGGATTCATTTTGGGAAGAGATAGAATAATTCTACTCTAATTTGGATAGTGAACCTACATCCCATGAGGATAATGCTAAGATGTTTGTCTTGGCCAATGAGCATGATGAATAAATTCATAAGAAGTCTTTTAAAAATAACATGATGGTGGTTTATCTTGTTTACTTTCATGAACAAGTTTAAGGAGGTATTGAAGACATGTGGTATTCCTATTTGCACATGTTCAATGAATTTCAAGAATTTTGTAAGTTATCACCTCTTGAATAACAAGATGAAGTTGTTAATAATTACAAAGCTCTTATAAAGACAACAAGTCATATAAGACATCACCAAGAGGCTTAAGTACATGTTGTATCAAGATATGATGAAGATGATACTCTTCAAGGTGAGAAAGAAATAGAGCCTAAAGATCTAATTGAAACTAAAACTATTTTTTCCTTTATGAATCAAAGTGTGGTCACATTAGAGGTCTCTCACATTACCAAGGATGGATAGTATTATGAGGTAATATTTGAAGGTAAATATTAATTTGTGTTCATTAGAGACATGTCTTTTGTTTTTTCTTGATTTTAAGTCAATTCAAAGATAGTGGTGATCAATAAAGGAACTACCAAAGCAAGAATAAATCCTAACCAATATCTTGTTCATCATTCATGTTCATCACATGAAGGTGACTTAAGGACTTTTCCTTTTGATTTAGGAGGATTGGTCTTTAAAGTTTAGCTGTACATATTAGTTTCTTGTTTTGTTTTCCCTAAGTGATTCTTAGTATAGTATGGGTCTTGGTTTTTTTGGTGTCTTTCTTTAATGTGTTTACTTCTTGTCTTTTTATGTGGGTGAAGGAAGTCAACTATTTTATTCATTTCAAGAGGATTTATAGTAAAGTGTCAAGGTTTATTTCAATTTGTATTGAGGATGGGTGACTACATATCCTAATGTATGGACTAGTAAATTTATCTAGATGCATAGCAAGCATGAAATCCTAAAAAGGTCACAAAATATGTTCATAAAAATTGGCCACCATGAAGGGGTAAAATTTTATACTTGGATTTTAGACTTGTTTACCCTTGTTTAGTAGCCTTTTGAGAGACTTGGTCTTGATCTATTGGTAAAACTTGGGCAAAATTGGTCATAAAAAGGGTGTATTTTAAGTTTATTTTCATCTTAAGGTTTATTGCATGGTCTAGAAGAGTGAATCATACCCCTAGTCTTTTCATTATTTGCTTCATGAAGATCTTATTTTAGTTTGGAAAGATTAAGGTATCTTCACAAATTTTAAGGTTACTTTGCAAGGATTGAGATCTATTAACCCATCACGAAATATTCGTGTTTTGACATTTCAAAGGTGACATAATTTCATATGGGGAATGTGGATTTATAGAGACAAGGTATGGCAATATGAAACATGGTTATTTCATGTCTAGCGAAAGTTAAGGTAAATTTGGAGATATTAAAGCAATGTTTACATAGCAAAATATGAAGAAATAAGTAAATTTTTAGGCCTATAATGAATTTATAATATATGTCAAGTATATTTATCCTTCATATATGTTTACCTAGGTCATTTCAATGTGAAAAGAATGGCGGGACCCTCCAAAGATCAAGAATATGAAATATAACATATAAGTACACTTGCCAATCAATTACAAATCTATTTTTCAATGTGGAAATGGTTAGTTTATATCATGAATGTATGTTTTTAGTCTATCATAGGTATTTAGGGTAAAATAAGGCTTATGTAAATATTGGTAGGTCATAAGATTGTAAAAAAATCATCTTCTTCATTGACTCCTTTACAATCTTGTGAATGTCATTTTTATGTGTTTGTTCCATGAAGAGGAAATTTAGTTAGATATAGTGGTCTTGGGGGTTTATATGGGCCCATATTCCCTCATTATTCATGAATTATATGTAGGTTAAAAGTCTTAACTTTGTGCATAATTTTTAACAAGCTAAGCAGCCTAAAACCCTCCTAAAACCCCACTGGTAGGGTTTTCCCTTTATCAAAAAGTGTAAAAGATTAATGAATGAAAATTTTGGTTGTTTTAGATAATAAATTTTCTTAATATCCCTATAAAATCACTTTCAATAATCAATAGCCCATGGGAAGAGGAAAAGGTATGAAAAATATCTTAGAAGTGATAATTTTGGGCTTATTTAGAGGTTTTTGGCTATGTTAAAGCATCTTGACCAGTTGTGAGGACTTTTTGAGAATTGGAATAGCTTATATGGACTTATAAAATTCATTTAATGTATATTCAAGTGATATACAAACTATCAATGCCCTCAACATAGGCCAAAATGAAATTTGCTTGCCTGTTTTACATAAGAAAACTCCTTAGGCTTAATTTATTATTCAAAAATGCATCCTAGAGTTGATGAAGGAAAAAATGGTGATTTTAATGTGATATAATAATTAATATATGAAATTTAAATGGAAATACAAATTTAATAAATATCAAACACACCCCTATACTTGCTTGAGATATGCTTTATTCAATGTTTTAGGGTGTAATAATCAAGTTACAAGTGAATAAAGGAATATTTTGATCTTAAAAATAATATACTAAATATAATAATAAATATTATATAATTTAGATAATAATTCAATTATTAATACCTCCTCAAAGCTTCATTATGAGTAGTTCATGAAGTAATGCAAAGATTCATCTAAATAGTCTAGCTATATCAATACCATTTCTATCACATTTTGGTTTTCAAAGTTACAAGAGATTTCCATGGTTAAAAAAACATGTGTATACATAACTTGTATAGAATTTTAAAGGATTATTAAAACATAAATAAATAATTCATGATGAGTTAATACTATTCTCCTGATCTAATAGAGTATTTGGCCCAAGGGAGAACAACCAAGTCTGCTCCCATATCTGAGAATGATTGAGACTACCTTGGTCATTGGAGAAGAATAATATACCAAGGGGGAGAGTTATATATACTTTTATTTAATCCCATAAGTATTCACATTAGTTTTAAGTGTTTTTTAAGTAAATAACCAATGTAATAATAAATTTTTATAGGCCTAGAGCCTTAAGTAGACACTTACAGGCCTGTGTGTTTTGAGTTCAAAGTTGAAAAATGAAGTTTGTAACAAACCAAGGAGTCTTTATTAAGAATTTATAAAAATTTATTATATTATTTTTATGTATAATAAATCATTTAAATTCTAATAATCTAGTGAAGGAGGATCTATCCTCAAAACATAGTCCATGAACAACTACAATTCTTGAAGACATTGGAAAAGGTCTAATGAGTAGTCATTCTTGAGGTTTTGAGAAGTAGTTATTGACCAATTTTGGCCCACATATGGAAATTTTCCTAGATGGATTATTTTATATAGGTATTGGTATGGAATGATTAGTTGATCAAAGTTCCTAGTTGAGAAGGAGATCAAATGTCACTTATAAAGCTTTTGAGAAAGCTTAAAGTGTGTTTTATTGATCTTTGATAAGCAAGTCTTGAAGCAAGTATAGAGTTATAAAGTAAAGAGGAATAAAAAATTTCATGGTGATTCAAGAATTTAGGATCATGAATTAGGTTTCAATGGTCTTAGAATCTCATTTTGAGCCTTGAAAGTTCTTGTACAAGCATAAAAGAACCAAATCATCACAAGCATGTCATGTAGGGATGAACAGACTAGTTTACTTGTGCACCTTATAAGTATACTCATGAATCCTCTCAATCCTAAAGGATCACACAGATGTGATTTACTTCATGCCTAGATAATCCTCTTCAAATTTCATAAATTGATGAATTTTATATCTCAAGTTATAAAGCTTCAAAGTTAAACTTGCAGAGTGAAATGTGCATAGGGACATCAAATTTAAGCTTCATGAAATAACCATTTAAATTCAAATGTTCCCAAGTTTAACGTAAAGCTAACAAGTGTCTAAATATCAGGAACTAGGATAAAATACAATAATGAATAGCAATGTGATGATGTTAGTGGGCCCCAAATATATAATAGATTTCATCTAATCATACATCAAAGATGAATGGTAAGCATTGAGTCAAAAATTCAGCATAAACATGTTGATGACAAGTGACATAATCTCATGAGTAGAATTTAGATCTAATGGTGTGCATCAAATGATAAGGTGAGTGGGTCTAAGTAGATCAATGGTACGTGTTCAATCATAATAATTAGATCTAATAGTGAATAATGGGTCAAAAGGTAGTGGATCTCAAAGATAGATGTGTGGGTGATAAGTGTCTCAACCATGTTAAACTAGAAGAAGATATATGGATTGAATTAATTCATATAGAATAAAATCAATTATACACATATAAATTGAGAAAGTAGATCTAATAGTGTGAAAACAAGTTGATCGATGATCAATATTAAAATTCTAAAGCTAAAGGACTTTAATGGAAAACAAATGTGACCTAAGGTTGAACCAAGGAAAATACTTTAAAGGATGCCATTAAATCTCAATCAAGACATCTATTGGAGGATCCAAAGCATTTAGACTTGGCTTTCTTGTTTTTTAGCATCATGTGTAATAAGTCCTTAGATTCCACAAGTTTTAGAGGTAGAATAGGTCTGTTTAGACCTAATATAGCTCAAGAATGATGTTGTGCAGTCTGTAAGCTCCTCATGGATATTAACTATAGGAAAACTAGTAAATGGATTAGTTTTCAATATAAAATAGACTTATACTTATGTTTAGATTAGAGTAAGATGTGTGGGAATGTATTGTACTTTAACAAAGCTATAGATTCAATAAATAGGTACCTATCACTGCTTAAATTAGACATAGCATGGCTTTATCAAATTCAAGATATGAATATTTTGTCTTCACAAGCAGGCCAAGTGGAAGATAGTGTAAATTCCCAAATTGGAGATCTGGTAGTTGAAAGGTAGCTGGAGCATTCAATAGATTTTCAAGGTGCCTAAGGGTTTTCTTCATAAACAAGAGCATGACTCACCACCTTTGTAAAACTATTATCTTCTAGTGCATTTTTATCAGCTAATGAAGATATTTGGTGGTTATTGGGACAAATAAAAGGTTAACTTTTCAATAAATAACTAGGGCTAATTTGATCAAAAGGTGGTGGAGAATTCATCAAAATATGGTAGCTCAATTAATGATTTATATACTCATGCTCCCTTTTCTCTATCCTTTTTATCTTATATTACCCATTCTTTCCTTTTTTAAGCTCTCTGAAAAATTTTAGAAGAAAGGATCTATCTCACTTTTTGATAAGAAATTCTTTCTCAATTCTAAGGAGTAAAGACTCTCATTTGATAAGGCTAGACCCTGTCAAATTTTGTATGAAAGACCTCTTGAAGCACTAAATACTTTATTTACCTATATCTCCCCTCTACATTATGTGTAGTAAATATTGTGCATGATGGCATTGTGAAGGAGAATCTTCCATGCCCATTATCCTTCTTTCTTACTCATTTATAGGTGTCTTCAAGCTAGTTATAGGTCTAAGTTAGTTTCTTGTCATTGATGCAAGCTCTTAGTCATTATTAGAACTCCTCTTTTATTTCATTCATTGATTCCTAAACCTAGTTTATGAAACACTTATGCAACTAGCTAATTTTATGAGATTGTTTAAGCTAGTATTGTCTTATGTTTCCTCAGTGTTTACTTCATTCTTATGTGAGTTCTCATTTAAATTTGGTGAATCACCCTTTTATCCTTCTTAGTGACCCTTTAACCCTTCTCTAACCCTTTTCCCAATGCAAACATTAGTATGTGTGATCCATCAAGAGGAAGTTAGCCTTCTCTAGAGGTCTAACCCCACCATAGGTGACCCACAACCTAGGGTTGTTCCCATAGTCTAGTTTAATTATAAAGGGCCTAAAGGACCCTCTCCAAAGGTGAAAATTGATTATACAATAGTTTTTGGCATTCCTAATGGGATTTAGTTCAAATAATATTGGTCAAATTTTGATGCTAATTTGATCAATCTGTAACAATTATAACTTCTAAGCAATAGAATCTAGTGACTCCAAAAGATGATTCAACATTCTAGTAGTAGAACAGTGACTACATATCATGTTAAAGGTGATTACAAGGTTAGTTTATAGAGGTATTCCATTTAAATTCATTAAATTCCCTTTAAAATCAATAAAAATATTAAGATTTGCTAATACACACCCATATAAAGGTAAATTTGTTCCTAATTCAATTTCAAGGCCTACCCCTGCAAGAACATCTCTGTTAAACCCTTTCATTTCCATGGAAACCCTTAGAGTTTTCCCCTTTATGGCCTTTAATGGTCAAAGTCATCTAGACACCCCTTAATATGATCCTATTATAATAGTATCTCTTAAAAGTGTCCCTTATTTTACTAGATACTAAGCTACAACCCCTTCAAAACAGTGCATGGATATAGCCAACTTCTATAACATTCATGATGTCAATGAGGAAAATGTAGAAATTATGTTATTAGCCATCTCTTTCGAAATTAAACCCATAGATTGGTATATAATCCTTGATTATAATTCTATTACATCATGGGACCAATTAGGAGATGCATTGTGTAAGATATTTAAAGATAAAAGTGGCCATTTATCACTTGTAGAATAGTTAACCACAATTTAAAAAGCCATTCATGAAGTCATGCCAGACTTAAATACAAGGTTCTAAAAGACTTGGGATATAATCCCAATCTATGTTAGGCCTACCCCTAACTTTAGCTTCCTATACTATTTTAAATCCCTTAATAGTGGCATTACAATAATGATCCACTTTATGGGAGGGAACACATTACAAAATCCATATGAGGTGGTAATCAGAGTAGAGATTTGTCTGATGTAGGCTAGCAACCTTACACCTAGATCACTAATGCATTTGTTCCCTAAGATCCAAAAACCCCTATTTCTATTCCTCCCCCTAATTTCATTCTTCCTATGCTTACAATTGTTTTTATACCCTCACCTAAGCAAGAAAAGGCTTCCACTAGTCAATCTAGTGATTCCCAAGAACAAAAGAACTTTGAAGAGCATAAGAGCATGTTCCAAACCTTGGGAAATGAACTAGTGAATTTTAAGAGGTAGAAAGATTTAAATAGGAATTACTAAGCCTCATATAAACCTTAAAATCAATCTTATCAAGCAAATATGACAACCTATAAATTAAATTTCTAAGTCCAAGGCCAAGGCCAAAACCAAGGACAAGGGCAACCTAACTATGTTAGGCAAAACAACTATGATCCAAATGTTTCAAGAACTTATAACACTTTTATCCCTATCCAAAATAATTTTTCTCAAAGAAGATAAGGGTAATATGCCTTGGAATTATCCTTTTGGGCAATCCATTGTCCCAAACACTAACTTCAACCAAGATTGCAATGATCAATGGTAGCAGGTTGCCAATTATGATTACAACCGAGCTCTTATGGCTCAGAACACAGAGGTACTCATGATGATAAAAATATAAGAGCCTCAACAAGGTCAAAACCTTTATCAAGGACCAAGCCATTTGGGTGATACAATGGTGAATTATGAGTAAGAATATTGTTATGCACTTAATCAATAGACTAGTTTTATCCAGGCATACATTCTAGTGGTAATAAATACAAGGTTCAAAAGAAGGATCATGGATGGTAACCAGGAAGTAGTCAAAGAGCCTCCTATCATTACTCTTTCAATATCAAATCCAAATGAACCTATTTCTACTCTAAAGGTTATAATTGCTTCAAATGTCCCAATTTCTCCAAAGAATCAAAATCAAGAGAATGTCTTTGTCCCTCAAAACTCATAAACTCAAGGTGCAATTGTGGCTCCTAAATCATAACCAAAGGTTGGTGGTTTACCCATCAACATTGTGGAAAAACTTAAAAGGTCAAATGTTAGTGTGCTAATGTGGGATATGTTATCCATGCCTGGTTAGGTAGACATCCTCCAAGAAGGGTTATCTAAAATCAATATTTTTGAGATACCACCAATCAAAGAGAATTTGGTTCTCACCAATGTAGCCAAGGACCAAATGAAAGGCAACTAGGTAAGGTGGTCAAACCTCCTCCCTTCTACATTTTAATAATCATTGGTAACTCTTTAGTGCATAATTTCTTGGTAGATAGTGGGGCTATTACCTCTGTAAAATGTCAAAGTCTATAGCAAATTAGCTTGGTCTAAAATATGAGTGCCAATCTAAAGGATTATTTTAGCTAGATGGATATTCCACCAATTCATCTAGTATGATCAAGATCTCAACTTAACCCTTAATGTTTGTCTTAGTGTTTTAATGATTTAAGATGTGTTGATCCTTGATGTTCCTCCTTATTTTTCACTATAATTACCCATGGAATTCACAACAAATTTTGGAGGCTATCTTGTAGTAGACTAGTCATACATGGCATTTAGAATAAGATATGGGACCAAAGTGTCTATCAAATATGGGCCTATTACATAATTCCACATTGAACCTTATGGGCTAGATATCATAAACCTCAATTGCAACATCCTTGATGAGGATGAATTCATAGTTGGTTAAGAATTAAACACTCACCCTGAGGAAATACCAAATATGTTCTTTGATGAGCTATAGAATGAACATCAGTTAATTGATCCCTTGGAAGGATTTGAATAAAGATACAAGGGTGTCTATTGCTTACATGAATAAAATCAGTCCATTCCATCCCTCACAGGACCTCAAGAATATCCTAATGGATTATGGAAATTATTCTTTGATGGTTCAAGAAGAGAACTTGGAGTGGGTGGAGGTGTAATGCTAGTATCCCCCTCCAATGACAAGTATTTATCTTCTTACAAGTTCTAATTCAATTTCTCTTACAATGTAGTAGAGTATGAGGGCCTTATATATGGCCTTTAATGGGATAATAAGAGAGGAATCAAATAATTACAAGTTTATGGGGATAGTGAGCTAATATTACACTAGGTTAGAATCCATAATATCATAAAGAATCCCTTGATGAAGTCTTTAAAACATAGATTATGGGACCTAAATGAGGACTTTGAGGTTTTTAACATCCAAGAAGTACCAAGGAACTAGAATGGACATGATGATAGTTTAGAAGCTATGGGATCTCAACTTGATATCCCAAAGGAGTTAAAAAGTACCAAGGTGTAACCACATGTCAAAGTGGTAGTAAGACCATCAATGACATATAATGAAACTCATTTGTAGGGATTTGAAAATAACAAACAAATTGCTTATTTATTATAGTGAGAAGCATAATTCTCTTCAACAAACCAAGAAAAGTTTCAACATTACTATGAAGAGAAAATAGTTCAACTAAGATCTAATAATATTACTAAAGGGATGGTCACCCTTGAAGGTCTCTTTCATGAAGGATATCATATGAGAAAATACAAAGTAGTGATGTTAATCAATGAAGATAAATCTTCAAGGATAAGTTCCTCAAGATTGGGAAGGTAAGCACTAAAGTTGAGAGGCATGGTTTCATACAATTTTGTAAATAATATGTGGACATATTTGCTTGGGAATATAGTGACCTAAGAGGTTTTGATCCTAAGCTGGCCCAACACACTATAGAACTAGAGGCTAATCACAAGCCTATTAGGCAAAATTAAAGGCCTATAAACTCAAAAATTTAATAACTTGTGAGGAAAGAATTAACCAAATTAATTGAGTTTAAGATCATATTTTTGATTAAGCACTCCTCATTGGTAGAAAATTTGGTACCTATGAGGAAGAAGAGTGGGTAAATCAAATTATATGTTGAATTTAGGGATCTAAATAGGGTCTCTTTGAAATATCACTACCTTTTACCATCTATGGAGTAACTCCTTTAGATAGTTACTAGTTTAGATTGTTTTCCCCTTTTGGATGGGTATTTAGGTTACAACCAAGTGCTAGTAAGATAAGAAGATTAGTATAAGATTTCCTTAACCACAAAGTGGGGAACATGTGCTTACCAAAATATGACTTTTGTATTATCAAATGTTGGGGTCACTTTTCAAAGATCCATGAACATAGATTTCCCAAGTTTGTTGAATCAATTGGTGCTAGTTTACTTGGATGACATCATAGTTTTCTCCAAGAAGGCTAGTGAGAACATGGACTATCTAAGGTTGATATTACAAATATTTATAGCTTATGGGATCTCCTTAAATCCCAAGAAATTTGTGTTTTTAATTCATAAATTCAAACTTTTGGGTTACATTATTTCAAAGGAAGGACTATCCATTGAACCTAACAGAATAAGTGTTATTTTAGCATTATCTCTACCCAAGCACAATAAAGGAATCTAGAGATTCCTTATGAAGATAAACCTTGTGAGAAGTTTTATAAGTAGTTTTTCAAACTTGGTCAAACCCATCACCACCTTGTTAAAGAATATCTAAGTGTTTTCTTGGTCAAATGAAGGTAGAGTAGCATTTGAGGCCATCAAGAAATCTATTGCCCAAACACCCTCGTTCATGAATCTTGATTTCTCAAAATATTTAATATTTTACACCTTTGAGAATGTTGAAAACATATCATCTATGCTGATCTAGAATAATGGTGAAGGACTTGAGAAACCAATTGCCTTTATTAGTCAAGGGTTAGAGGGATATGAGGTAAGGTACACTTTTATAGAAAAGTAATTTCTTATAGATTTTAGGAGCCTCAAAAAATTCAAACCAATGCTCTCCAATGGAAAGGTTCATCTTATGGTGTCTTATATTATAGTTACAGACTTCCTCCTTAACAAGGATTTGAATGAGAAAAGAGTAGGTTGGATTACCAAGGTCATGGAGTATGATGTGGAAATCAAAGCCACCAACATGATAAGAGGCAAAGGCTTGTGTTAGAATATGGTGGATGAACTTCAAGAAGACAAATAATTTATTTTGGTGACACAAGATAACTCAAAAATAGATGTACCTCCACTTCATAATAACTGGCTCTAAGATATGACACATTTCTTGATGATAGGAGAATGCCCCCAAGGTTTCGACATAGTAAAAAGAAGGTATTTTAGGTTTCAATCCATAACTTATGCATTAGTTGATGGTTTTATTTTTTTAAATGACCTAAATGGGGTAATTATTATGTATATTGATGTTAATCAAGTGACAAAGCTATTAGACCAGTTTCATGATGGACGTACAAGAGGCCATTTTGAACTAAAAAGAAAAACAACAAAGGTAGTGACAATTAGCTATTATTGGCCTAGTCTTTTCAAACATGACTATATATGGGTCATCAAATTCCAAAAGTGTGCTCTATTTGAAGGAAATTATATATTATTAGTTCTTCCACTCAACCCAATTTAGGTGGAGAAACCCTTCATGTAATGAAGGTTAGACTTTATAGGGATGATAAATCCACCTTAAAGTGTAGGGCATAAATGGGTGCTCACTGCAACTGACTACTTCACTAGGTGGGTAGAAGTAATTACCCTAAAATAATCCAATAAAATAATAGTATTAGACTTCTATGATAACATAGTGACCAAGTTTGGTGTCTCAGCTACTATAATTTTAGATAATGCCTTAGCATTTATAGGTATGAAGGCAAGTGAATGGGCACCTAAGCTAGGAATCTACCTCAGTACATCCTCAATTTACTATTCTTAAGGCAATGGACTGGTAGGGTCCACAAATAATAACTTGATAAGTATTATCAAGAGGAGCATGGAAGAGAATCAAATAGTGTGGCATACAAAACTAAGGACATCCTTATGGGCTGATAAAGTGACTCCCAAAGCTACCATTGAAAATTATTCATATGTCTTTGTATATGGAAGGGAAGCCAAATTTATAATTTCTCTTAAGATTATTTTAGTGAAGTTATCCCATCAGCTTTAGTTGATGGAGAGTGAGCTTATTAATGTGAGGAAAACAAAACTCATGGAGATTGAAGAAACTAGGGACCTTGTAATGAAGACATTAAAATGCACCAAGCTCAGGTCAAAAAAGTGTTTAACAAGAGAGACACGGTAAGGGAATTTAAGGAAGGGTACCTAGTCCTCAAATAGGACTCAAATAAGGTCAATCTAGGAAACCATACTAAGTTTGACAGCATGTGGAGTGGTCCTTATTTGATCCATGGATGAAACCAGCATAATGCTTTCCAGCTTACCCAATTAGATAGAGAGGTATTACCCATACCAATCAATGGAATTCATTTAAATCCTTTTTATTAAAATTTTTTGAAGCTATTGTATGATACTGTAACATATTATATTAGTTTTGTATGCTTTAATCTAAGTACCTTGAGCACATTTTCTTTTAGTTGTGTGTCTCCCTTTTAATAAGTGCCTTAGGCACAGTTGTTTATTTTTATCTTTTGTTCCTTTTTGTTTCAAGAGGAAGTTTTAAAAAGGTTCAGGCTTGAATTAGTATCACATTAGTTGAGGTAAAATACTATGACTCCATTTAGCTAATAGATCAGTTCAAGGCTACTAAGTCTTTACATAAAAAGCATGCAACCCGAAGATGTCACTAGAAATGTTGACTAGTTTTGACCCACATATGGAAATTTGCCTAGATGGATCAATTTCTAGAGGTCTTGGTATGGATTTATTATTTGAGTAGAGTTCCTAGTTGAGAAGAAGATTAAATGTCACTTAAAAATAATTTGAAACACTTTAATCAAGCTTAAAGTGTGTTTTATTGATCTTTGAGAAGCAAATCTTAAAACAAGTCTAGAGTTTCAAAGTAAATAATATCAATAGGTTTTCATGGCCTTTCAAGAATTTAAGAGCATGAATTATGTTTCACAAGTATTAAAAATACATTTTGAACCTTGAAATTTCTTGAACAATTACAAAAAAACCCAAATCATCATGAGCACATCATGTAGGGATGAACATACCAATTTGCTTATGCATTTTATAATTATTCTAAAAAACCTCTAAATCCTAAAGGATCACATGGACATCAAGTATTATATGCCTAGATCATCCTCTACATATACCATAACTTGATGAATTTTCTATCTCGAGTTATAAATATTCAAAGTTAGACTTTCAATGTGAAACATGCATAGGGACATCAAGTTTAAGCTTCATGAAATAGTCATTTGAATTCAAATCTTCCTAGTTTCAATGTGAATCTGACAAGTGTCCAAATATTGGGAGATAAGATCAAATCTAATGGAAAGTGACAAGTTGATGATGTCAGTGGGTCCTAAATATCTAATAGAGCACATTTGATCATACATCAAAGATCAATGATGAGCATCAAGTCAAAAAGTTAGCATCAACACATTGATGATAAGTGGCATAATCTTCAGAGTAGAATCTTGATCTAATAGTGCACATCAAATGATAAGTCTAGTAGGTCTAGGAAGATCAATGGTATGCATTAAATCATACTAAGAAAATATAATAAGGAGAAATAGGTTAAATGGTTATCAGATCTTGAAGACAAATACATAGGTGACAAGTGTCTCAACTACATTAAATTAGTAGAAGATCTATGGCTCATGTTCATTCATATAGAAGAGAATCAACTATGCACGTATAAATCAAGAAAGTAGATCTAATGGTGTGCAAGTAAGTTGATCAACATTTAATATTAAAATTTGAAAACTAAGGGACTTAAATGAAGAATAAATATGACCTAACGTTTAACTATGGAAAATACTTCAAAGGATGCCATTGAAGCTAAATTGAGACCTCTATTGGAGGATTCAAAGCATGTAGACTCAGCTTTCTTGTTCTTTTAGCATTATGTGTAATAATTCATTGAATTATACAATTTTAGAGGTAAAATAGGTCTATTTATACCTAATATTGTTTAATAAAAATGTTGTGTGGTCTGTAATCTCCCCATGGATATTAGCTATAGGAAAACCAATAAATGGATGTGTTTTCAATCTAAAATAGAGCTATTCTTAGGTCTGGAGTAGGGGAAGATGTGTAAGAATGTCTTGTCCTTAAAAAAATATATAGATTTGATAGAAAGGTACCTAATTCCACTTAAAGTATACATAACATGGCTATGTTAGATTCAAGATATGAATATTTTATATTCACAAGCAGACCAAGTGGAAGATAATGTAAAGTCCCAAGATGGAGATCTGCTAGTTGAAAGGTAGCTAGAGAATTTAATAGATTTTCATGGTACCTAAGGTTTTTATTCATAAATAGGATCATGAATCACCACCTTAGGAAAAATATTATCTTCTAGTGCATTTTTCTTAGCCAATGAGGAGATTTGAGGGGTACTGGGACAAATAAAATGTTAACTTGTCAATAGAGAACTAGGGCTAATTTAATCAAAAGGGGGTGGAGAATTAATCAAAATATGACAACTCAATTAATGATTTTTGTACTCATCCTCCCTCTTCTCTCTCCCTCTTCTCCTATACTACCCATTCTTTTCATTTTTAATCTCTCTCATAGTTTTTATAAGAAAGGATCTCTCTCACTTTTTGATAATAAATTCTTTCTCAATTTTGAGGAGTAGAGACTCTCATTTAATAATGCTAGACCCTATCAAAATTTATATGAAAGACCTCTTAAAACAATAAAGAATTTATTTACCTATATCTCCCCTCTAAATTGTGTGTATCAAAGCTTGTGTATGATGGCATTGTGAAGGAGAATCTTCCATGCCCATTGTCCTTCTTTCTTTCTCATTTCTAGGTGTCTTCAAGTTAGTTACAATTCTAAGTTAGTGTTCTTTCTATCATTTCTATAATATCTTAGTGAGTCTTAGAACTTATCTTTGCCTTCATTCATTACTTCTTGAAACTAGTTTATGGAACACTTATTCAACTAGATAGTTTTTTGAGATTGTGTGAGCTAGTATTATCTTATGCTTCCTCAGTGTTTACTTCATGCTTATGTGAGTTCTCATTTAAATTTGGTGCATCACCATTTCAGCCTTCTTAGTGACTCTTTACCCCTTATATAACCCTTTCCCTAGTGTAAAAATTTGTACAGGTGATCCATAAAGAGGAAACCAACCTTATCTAGAGGTCCAACCCAACCATAGGTGATCCATAGCCTAGGATTGTTCCCACAGTGTAGATCAATTGAAAAGAGCCTAAAGAATGTTCTCCTAGGGTAAAAATTTATGATATAATATTAGTAAATGTGTCATTTTAATTGAAACACTTTAATTTGGAAGTTTTATACCCTTATATAACATCCATAAATATCCCAAACCTCTAAAATCATCAATTTACAAACCTATGAGCATCAGTTTACTATTTGCCAAGCAAAACTAATCTTTTGAAGGCACTTGAGAAACTCTAAAGAAAATTTGAATATTAAAAACTTATATAAAATTAAATGAGAATATTTAAAGTTTTAATTAACCAATAAACATGGAATTAATTTCTTAAATGGAAAATAATATAAACCTATAGGTATGCAAACCTATAGGTCCATATTCTCAACCTAAGAGATCATACGTTGCACAGAATATGATGGATTGAATAGTAAATTTAGAGTAAGAAACATAATATGGTGTTATTAAGTTATGTAAGGTGTATAATAAGGATAATAAATGATTAAAAAACCTTCTTTGAGTCCTCAACAAACATCAAACCCAAATAAGTCCTTCAAGCATGTTAAGGAGTTCTCTTTCTAACCATGTTTTCAAGAATAAAAGAGAATGTACTTTGTTTAAATTTTAATTATTTATTGGAATGGATATATTAAGTGTTTAAAAATACATTAATAATCTAATAATTATTTACAATTCTTTCAAGTTTATTATAAATACCAAAAACACCTATAGCCTACATACACAGTTCAAAATCCACATAAAATTGGAAGAAATTGACATGTTGGAGGCTTTTGAAGGTTGATCTTAAAGAAAAAATCTTGGAGATGGTTAATTAATTTGATTTAGACCTAAAAAAATCTTAATTTTTACTTAAATTTTCTATAACTCTCCATATGCAATTATTTTAGCTATCAGCCTACTCAAGCCTATATTTTGGCAACCTAGGGCTAGAAATATTGAAACTTCCATAAATTGAGTTTTAATCCTTAGAATATATTGAAATTTTTCCAAAAAAACATTATTTTATGTGGTATAAAGTATTTTTTTGGTTTTTTTCAGTAATGTACATCTTTGTATCATGTTTAGGATTGCATGCTTGTATTATGCCTAATTAGGCCTAATTGGGAAAGGTGGGTGTTGAGAAAGTGGGTCTACATTGGGATTTGAGCCCTAAAATATTGGGTGAAGATGTAAATGGATAATGGGTACCCAAATATTCTATTATTTTCCATTTTACTAATTTTAATCTCTAAAACCAAGGATAATTATAGTAAAATAGGGCTACAAGGAATAGGCCTCCAAAAGAGTAAATGTCAGAATGATAAAAATTTGCAAACCTAAAGTAGAGATATGATTTATTTTAGGTATCCAATATGTTTCCAATGAATTTATACTCCAATAATATGTTTGGTCATCTCATAATCACTCTAAAGGGTAGTTTCAAGTGCTCAAGGGTAAGCCACCAAGCCAAACATAACTCTCACACCACCTTAAGAGGATCATCATCAAATAGAGTATACACATGTTAAAGAGGGAATCCATAACTTTATTTTTGTAGGTAATATTTATTTTAAGTTGTTTCATATCCATAATTGTCTCTTGACACCTTTCTTCTCTCTTTTTCTTCTTCCTTCTCCTATTTGTATGCCTTATTTTGGCATTGTTTGGAATCCTTTTGTTGGATATGGTATAACCTTGTCCAAATTAATATCATAATTTATTTTGAGATAAGTAAAATTGTGTTCTTGCATTATATTATGCTTTTAACTAGTGTATGCTTCATGTTAGTTGATGAAAGTTAGTCATGGTGTATGCAACCTCCTCTAATTTATCTTATCTCATACCTATTTATAGGTGTTAGTCTTCTTTGTAGGTTACATAGAGTGATTTTGATAGCCTTGTGTGGATTTCAAGTGGAAGAATTTTTTAGTGTCTTTTAGATTGATCATCCCCCCTTTAGTCTATGCATCATGTTATAGCCTCTATGTGAAACACTCATGTTTGGAGACTCCATTTGGATTGTGAAATTATATTTAGTCTCAATTCATTTTCTTAGTGCATAATAAGTAGGTGGAGAAGACAAATATTTTGCATCACCTCCCTAGTTTATTTTAATTTCAGTTCTCTCTCCCTTTTCCCTTGCAAGCAATAAGTTTAGTTTGTATCTCTTGGGTGATGTATCAAGGGAGTTACCCCTAATTTATAGGTTTAATCAACTCTTTAGATCACCCAAAACCTAGGATTATTTCCATGTTATCACTTGAGTAAGGAAGCTTGAAAAACCTCCTCAAGGTTGAAAATTTTGATGATAATAGTTCCTTTAAAAAAAGTAAAAATATTGATGCATGGAGAAAATAAATGAAGAATGAGTATAATTCATTGGTAAAAAATTGAACTTGGGATTTAGTTGATTCTCCAATCACCTTTAAACTCTTTATTTTCAAGTGGGTCTTTTATAATAAATACAAATTGGATGGTTGAGTTGGCAAACACAAATTAAGGTTTGTCACAAAGGGATTTTCTCAAAACAGAGGGATATATTATAACAAAACCTTAAAAAAAAAAATGGCCTACCATTCAAATGTTTTTAGTTTTGGTAGCACAAAACAAATGTACATTTTATCAAATGGATGAAAAAAACTAAATTTGTAAATGGTGATCTCAAATAAATATTATACACAAGTCGACCAAAAGGTTTTTTAAATTGATATCCAAGATCAAAAGGTATGAAAGATAGGAAAATCATTATATGGTTTGAGACAATCCCCAAAATCATGGTATGTAAAGCTCACTAATAACCTACTTAACATGAATTTGAATATTTTTTAGTTTGAAGATGCAACTCTTTTTGTCAAAAGAAATGGAAAGATAGTTGTATTTCTAGTGTTATATGTGGATGATTTGATTATCATATTAAATATGAGAGAAAAACTATAAAAATAAAATAAGATTTGATGAAAGGCTTTGAAATGATGGATTTGGGTTATCTTCATTAATATTTTTTATTTAAGTGATTAAAAAATCAAATTACATAGTAAACACTCAATAAAAATATAACAGTAAAATTCTAAGTAAATTTGGAATGACATATTGTAAGCTTCTCATTATGCCCATGGAAAAATATTCTAAAATTGACATAAGAAGAGACCACATATTTGGTAAAATCTATTAAATATAGACAACTAATTAGAATTGTAATATATGTGAACATTGTAGACACTTAGTTTTGGCCACTTTCATGCCTAAATCAAGATTCAGTTCAATTTCTAGAAAATGATATAATTCAAGCCTATAAAACACCTAAATTACCCAAGTTTGTTATTGTAAGGGATTTAATACACTAAAAACATAGTTCAATTATAACCCTAGTCAAAATATGACCTAGTAAGTTGACACTTTTAACCTATCAATCTATTAATTCATAACATTCAAAACAACTGCCAAAAGCCAAAACTCACTAAACAAGCTTAATTACATTAAAAATTGTCAGGAATCTAGAACAACAAACATGCTCTGATACCACTTGTCAGGATCTTTGCTCCACCACAATAAGAGCTCATATGATTACCTCTCGTATTAGCAACTAAACATGGAATTATACCAGAATCAATAAGTAACTAGAAATATGAAACAACACAGGAATTAAGAGACAATACACAATTGTATTATATACATAGAAGAATATACAATAAGGAAGATGCCACTTCTTCCTCCACCTCAAAGGTTCACCACACCTTAAGATCTTCTTCCCTCTCTCTCTTGGTCCCAACAATCAACTCCAATATAGAATTGATGTTCACCTCTCCAACCAGTCAGTAACACGCTACTAGTTCACCAAGTACACATCTGTACTTCAAGTAGATCTCCTACTCTCTGCTGCTACCTGCAAATCACTAGACCTTACTCACCATGTAGATATCTCTACACCCCTGAAGAACCCTTGTCCTTGCCTCACCAAGTCCTTATGATTCTTCAACCAGTACTCCAGTGGATCAGCTCCTTGACCTTGCAGACCTTGCAACTCTCCCTGATCATACACACTCAGCACCTCTTGGAACTAGGAGGAGCTACACTAGCTCTCTCTAAAAGCTCTATGGCTTTCTAGCACACGCTAACAATACAGCCCATGAGTCCATATATAGATCTCATGCTTACAATAATTAGACAACCTAATTACAATAATTAGACTCGCAACTCAAGACTAAGATTAGCCTTCAACATGCAAACTGATAGTCTAAAATTAGACTCTCCCAGATTCATCATGCGAACTGCCTGTTCTCACACAGGCTGCCGACGTCGGCACCTCCATGACCGATGTCGGCCGACTGGTAACCGAAGCTGGTTGCTTCCCCTTGCTATCTGACCGACGTCGGTTGATCAGACCGACGCCATTTTTCCTGCAACTAAATCTGCAACTCCCCGCATCTCTAGATCCTCCTTAACTTCTCCTGTTTGCATCCTGGTGAAGCTTTTAGCTCCACAACCTAACAATCTCCCACTTGGAGATAAATAGCTGCACCTATACCTGTACCTGTACACCATCTAAATTATTCCCTGGCTTGTATTCCTCTTCAAGATCAACCCTGAAGACCGACCACCACACAAACTGTGATGCTACACCTGTCATTCAAGTAACCTGCCGCATCCGAACCTACATATCCATGTAGTGAAGAACTTGACCCTGCATAACAAGAAACCCTGCTGCTAGTCCCACTGAACTACCCTTCAGTACTCCTTCCCCGAATTGGCTCCATACTTTCTGACAACCCCCACTGCTTGGGAAAACGCTTAGGTCTATACTAGACCTCATGTGATTTCGAACCCTATTTCAAGCTAAGCTTAAACTGTCCAGCCCTAGGTGTGCTTTCCGATTCTGCGTCCTGCATCATGAACCCCACCAACACCGTCTTCACATCAGCTCCCACTGGAGATAAAATCTCCATGTCTCTTATGCCAAAGAATTTCGCTGCTCCAAATTCTTCATGACACGCCTCTGAACTAACCTTACCTTTAGCTCAGTAAATCCCTGCATGTACAAACCTACTAGTAAATCACCCACATACAGTAACAAGATGATGTTGCAATCACCATCCACCTGGTAAGATAAAACCACAATAGTTACACTGACATTGACTGAAGCCATGCTTAGTCATCCACCTGTCAAACCTGTACCACTGTCCTGCAGCTTCCTCAAGACCATATGCCTTGGCCTTCTGTCTCATGTATCCATCCACTCTCTTCTTTAAAATGGGAATCCATCTCTCTCAGTGCTTTCTTCCAGCTGACAAATCTACCAACAAATACCTATTTGGTTCTTCTCCAAGGACTCACACTCCTCATCTATGCCAAGCTCCCATTGTATCTAGATTCTACCTGCATTGCTTCTTCCATCTTCCTAGTTCTTGACCATCAATAAGAAATATAAAGAAGGTGAACAATGAATATGAGGTTCACTTACCAATCCTGACCTCGACATGAGCGTTTGAGACTTACTGTTCGCCCACTATCTGTTCCAGTGACCAATCTCAGCCATTTCCCAGTCTATTTCTGACCGATGTCGGCTCCCTATACTGAACCTGACTGCCGACGTCATTTCCCTGGCCGATGTCGGTGTCTCTCCTGCCGACGTCGGTCCTTATGACTGATGTCGGTCTTCCTGTAGCTGACGTCGGTTACTGTCTGACCGACGTCGATACCTGTGTTCATCTGTGAGTGACAACATTTTACCCGCGAGCTCTCCATGGATCAAAATCCTAATCAACTCAACCCTGCTCTGCTCAGAATGATTCAGTCTCCTCACCTGATCTCTGTTCGTCATCTCCTCCATGAACACCAAGGTTTTCCAGTTCTTTAGCTTGTCAAAGACATCTGACTTCCGCTTCAAAACTTGCATTCTCCTCCTACATATGTGACTAAGCCCATGAAGCCACATCTCTGCAACAGAAGGTGAATCAGTAATATAAGTAGATAGATAAAGGATACCTACTTTCTTACCATCATCTAATTCAAGTGTATCCGCTGTGAGAGTTAAAGTGCATCTCTCATCACCCAAATTTCTTGAAGAAATTAGACTCATCTCCAAGACTGGTACCTACATGACTTCCTCCAACCACTATGAGTCATCCATCTATAATTTCAGCTTCACTTCCCCTTCGTCAATAATCTGACAAGGCTCTCCAACCCCTAAATAAATCTCTCCAAAGTCTCCAAAGACATACCCATGAAAAGATGCTCTATTTTGGGCTGCATGGAAAGAGGCAAAAGAATCTGTAAACAAAGATTCCACTTTATCCAGAACACCCTGTGCAATATTACCTGCAACATATGCTTCCACCAGCTGATCTGCTATCGACCAACAATCTCTTTTTACCTGCTCTTTCTTTCCATCAATCAGACCATTCATGCTATTCAGTTTCTCCATTCGTAGCTTACTATCTTCTGCCATTGCTATACTCCCACTCAATCTGAAACCCCTGTGAGTGACCTGTAATCAAAAAATGCTACCAGATTTGAAACCACCTGTTAGTCAACCCAACCAAAAGCTCTGATACCACTTGTCAGGAATCTAGAACAACAAACATGCTCTGATACCACTTGTCAGGATCTTTGCTCCACCATAATAAGAGCTCATATGATTACCTCTCGTATTAGCAACTAAACACGAAATTATACCAGAATCAATAAGTAACTAGAAATATGAAACAACATAGGAATTAAGAGACAATACACAATTGTATTATATACATAGAAGAATATACAATAAGGAAGATGCCACTTCTTCCTCCACCTCAAAGGTTCACCACACCTTAAGATCTTCTTCCCTCTCTCTCTCGGTCATAACAATCAACTCCAATATAGAATTTATGTTCACCTCTCCAACCAGTCAGTAACACGCTGCCAGTTCACCAAGTACACATCTGTACTTCAAGTAGATCTCCTGCTCTCTGCTGCTACCTGCAAATCACTAGACCTTACTCACCATGTAGATATCTCTACACCCCTGAAGAACCCTTGTCCTTGCCTCACCAAGTCCTTATGATTCTTCAACTAGTACTCCAATGGATCAGCTCCTTGACCTTGCAGACCTTGCAACTCTCCCTGATCATACACACTCAGTACCTCTTGGAACTAGGAGGAGCTACACTAGCTCTCTCTAAAAGCTCTATGGCTTTCTAGCACATGCTAACAATACAACCCATGAGTCCATATATAGATCTCATGCTTACAATAATTAGACAACCTAATTACAATAATTAGACTCGCAACTCAAGACTAAGATTAGCCTTCAACATGCAAACTGACAGTCTAAAATTAGACTCTCCCAGATTCGTCATGCAAACTGCCTGTTCTCACACAGGCTACCGATGTCGGCACCTCCATGACCGATGTCGGCTGACTGGTAACCGACACTGGTTGCTTCCCCTTGCTATCTGACCAACGTCGGTTGATCAGACTGATGCCATTTTTCCTGCAACTGAATCTGCAACTCCCCGCATCTCTAGATCCTCCTTAACTTCTCTTGTTTGCATCCTAGTGAAGCTTTTAGCTCCACAACCTAACAAAAATGTTAATTAAATTTCCTAAAAAAAAACTCCAAATCAAATTAGTGAATTTCATTTACCAAAAAAGGAATTTTTATCCAAATATGAAGTCAAAGGGCAAAGGAATTAATATAGTGATTTATTATTTCCTAAATATTCCAAAATTATGAGTCACAACCTCACAAATATCTAAAGTGAGTTGTCATGCCTTATAAATATGTGAAACTAAGGTTTCAATATTTCATGAGTGGTTTACAACAACCCAAGGTTAGACTGACTCAACCTATGTTAATATAGACTCAACCCAAGTTAGAATTTAATCTAACTTCCTTAGGGTTAGAGTTAATTCTTTGAGCTATAAATATAATTGCCCACACCATATGCCAACAAGATTTTGTGTGTAAGGTTATTCTACTATAATACCTTTATGAAGCCTTTGAGAGTGGTGTTATAATGCCTAATATATGCTAAGATTCACACCAAGCCATAGGTGACTATTGGAGAGATGATACCATCATGGAAGAGCATTGCTAGAAGTCTCAAATCGTCATAGGTTGAGCATGAATATCCTAATGCCAAAAAGTAAGCATAAAATTTGACAAAGGAGGTAAGAAATTTATATTATTTTTATATCTATTTTTTATCTTGCTTATTGTGTTATGCTATCCCTAGTTCTTAGGCAAGAGGGTTTAGTCCAAGTGTATTATTATGATTTATTTTTTATCATTTTGACTAACAAGGGACTAATCTACATTTTTTTACTCTTAAAAAATATAAGATACATAATGTGACACCCAATGGGACCATGCATCCATTATGGCCAAGAAAAATGATATGCTAACTTTAGTTTTACTAACAAATGCATTTTATTCTTCAAGTTTAGAGTTTTGGCCTTGAAATATATATATATATATATATATATATATATATATATATATATATATATATATATATATATATATATATATATATATATATATATATATATATATCATTATATCTTTTGAGTAAATGGAGGCTCCACCCTATGTAATGGTAGATTCAGCATTTCCATGCTTGTTTATGATTTGTATTTGTGTATAAGCAATGGCTTTATAATAGCAGCTTTGACTTGATAAATGTAAATTTACTCTATAGAATTAGTGGCTTGACCCTTGTTGAATATTGGCTTCACCAGATGAAATTATTCTCTACTTAAGTGTTTTAGAGCTATATAGGTGGCTTCAAATAACATAGTTGGTGGCTTCACCCTATTAAATGGAATCTTCACCAAAGTTATTCTCTATTTTTGTGTTTACAAGAAATCAGTGGCTTCACCTTGATAAATTGTGGCTTCATTATATGTGTTCCCAAAACCTGAGAGCTCGAAATGGATTATCATTTACTCACTTATTTTTTGGATTCTATGCAAGCAAACCCTCTAACATTTTATAGGACCTAAGGTGAAGAGATAATCTTAAGAATTATTAAAATATCACATACATTTTTGTTTGATGCTTAGAAACCACTTAATCACTTATATATTTTATCTTTTGAATTTTTTTTACAAGTGTAAACAAGTTTAAGGGGCCAAAAATTTTAATCACACTTAGATTTAGTGTTATTAAAAGGAACACACATTTTAGTTAGAGCTTTGAAGAGATTTTTCACTTTATGTTTATTTTTTTATTAGCTAAATTTCAAAGTTCATTAGACTAGTTTCTTTGTTTGTGGAAAATTAGAAACTATTACGTGTATGCTCTCTCCCCATCCCATTTAGGGAACTCAGGTGACTAAAAGTGCTTAGTTTATTATCATTGTTTATATATTTGTGTCATAAATAATGTCATTTATGCTCTCCCCAAGCTCTGAGTGATTGGGTGATTCAAAAGTGACCTCTAAAGTTTTTCCATTTACATTTATTTCTTTTTATGCATTTATCTTGTCAGTGGAAGTTCATCACTTCCCCATAAGTTATTTAGGAGTGAATTGACCCAGAGCTTCATCTCCTAGCATCATACCAACCTAATTCCATAATGGAGTATACAAATTGATAAAACCATTAGATGGGATAATTTTTAGATATTATCTTGAACATCCCAATGAGTTTTTGAGCCATGCAATAGTTAGACATTAAAATTCACTAAGAATTACATGAATGAATTCATTATGCAAAGTATTAGACTATTACATAATAAGCTAGGCAATTTGGATTGAATTGATGTGATTGTGACTTTGTGTTAGCCACAATTAGGGCCATTTAATGCATTCAAGATTTTTATATTTTTAAACAAACCCCACTTACCATAAAATTTATTTCCAAATGTTAAACACTCCTCACTCTAATTTCATGCCATGTATTAATGGTTGAGAGATAGAGGGGGGAATAAAACCTCTACCTACACTTGTACTTTAATTTTTGGATTAACACTTAATTACTAAAAAACATTAGTATATCATAGGAAACTTTGGCAAAAGCTATGCACACCTATGTTAGTTTTAGATATAAGATGAGCCATTTATTCTACTTTTATTTTTATTTAATTTACATGTGTTTTTAGACTAAAATTATTTGTTTGTATTATTGAATCAAAACAAGTCCAAAACATCACATTGTTTTCACACCACTTTAGCCTAATAGGTATCACTCTATCCATTTTATGTCACACTTTTTGCCTTAGATTTTTATTCCAGAACTATTTATGTATCACTTGTTTAAACACAATCTCATTACACTTCCTATTTCATCTCAAACATTTACCTTGGGTTTTTGAGTCCAAAACCATTATCATGACATTTATTTGAAGAAGCATTATTATGATTCCTAAATTATTTTATATCTCTTTTTACTTTTGAAACCAAGTTCCAAATTTTTTTATACCTCTCTTGTTTCAAACACATGGTTACACTACTCATTTTGGTCTAGCCCTTTTGCCTTAAAAGAATTTGATTCTTTTTGCATTAAATCTGAAAATCAACCTTTCAATGTACAAATCCTAAACTAACCCTGTTTACACCAAAGCCTTGTCTAATTTGGTCTTAAGTTGTCTACCTTTTGTGTTTAGTTTGGTTACTATTTTCAATTAGGAGTGTTACCCTTTTGGGAATGTGTGCTACGTCTCACTCTTAAAACAATGGAATCTCTCCCAAGTGTGGGTGATTTTGAGATAGAGAGAATCTATAGATAGAGGTCTTGTTCCCTTGATGCACTCACTAATTTTTTATCTAATCCTATTAGGAATTGATTTATTGACTAAAGTAAAGGGTGAGGGGATAATTCTTGAATTAGAATTGACATGAAAAACATGAAATAAATGTGATGTTCCAATTTTTATGAGTAGTTTTACTTGTAATTGAAACTCTTAGGAAGCAAATGAGCCTACACACATTATCTTCAAATATATGGCTTCTACAACAGTGTTCATACAAAGGACTTGACAACGTTCAATATTTTCATGGAAGGAATGAAATATTATTGAATTCACATCCAAAATTAGACTAATATTGAACCTAGACACTTATCATGACCTTTAAAAACTCAAATATGTTGTAAGAAGGTACAAAAACTAGACATTAACATAGGAGACTGACTGATTCACAATGTTATATCAATGGAAATCACACATACATTTCATTAAACAACCTAAAATTGGAGTAAAATAGCTTCTTATTTCTTCAATAGGTGTAGTACAAAATTTTGAGAGCCTTTTATCATATCCAAAGAAAAAAATTGATATGGTAATGTTGGAAAATAAGATACAAATAGAAAAAAGTAAGAGAAGCATCCCCAAAATAGGGATGACTAACTTCATCTTCAAACCCTTCAAATCACTATGTAGTGTTTTCTATATTTTTTATTTTTACTCACAATAATGGAATATAAGTTAGAGTATCACTTGCTTGCAAAACTTGTATAAGTGTTTAGCATTGCTTGGTCAAGCTTGACCACTTAAATGCTTAAATCTTTACTTACATACCTTATATACTAGCTTATATGTCCTCCTTGATGAAGAAGTCATATTCCATGAAAATAAGTATTCAAGTATTCATTAATTCCTCAGTTTAAACCTTCTCCTAATCCATTTATGACATATGTATACCTTGAAATGGTTTTTATAAAACTCTTTGAAGCGTCTTTGACTTTGTCTTCTTGGTTTGGTGTAGGAGACAAAAATGTCTCTTTCTTGATTTTTGAGACTCTTTCAACATTTTTAATGTTCTTTTCAACTTAATTTTGACTTTATATTATCCTCCAAATGGCATAGAAGGTGAGAAGTAACCTTGAAAGGCTTTTTGAAGAGTTTTTATGCATTGACTTGGTGATTTGATCATTTAAACTCCTTCTTTTACAATGTGGTGTAGGAGAGAAAAGACTTGGTTTTGATTTTAATAAGATAATTTAACTCTAATGATATTTTCTTAACCTCATATCAGACCTATAAAAATACATCTTCAGCCATCAAACCCTCCAAAAGATGTGGTTTTGCTCTACTAGCTTATTTTTCTCTATATTCCTTGTAGCCCTCAAAACATTTAAACCTCCTTGTGTATAATAAATTAAAAAGTATATTTGAAAAATAATAACATATTTAGGACCTATTATCCCCTTATATATTCACTCCAAGTTTCATGACCTAACTCTGAGTGGAAATGTCCTTTTTATCCCATTTCTTTATCCAAATAGGCCTCCTTACCTAGAAACATAGATCTTGATCCAAAATCCTCCCACATGTGTGAAATATCCCAAAATTTTATTATTAAATTTACATATTATATTAAAATTATCTATTCCAAATTTAAATTTATGAGTCCTTGTGTAGGTGGGAAAACCAAAAAATGGCTAGTGGCAAGCCTAGGTGCTTGTGCATGCTTTGAGAGGTAGTTTGAGTATTTATCATGAAATTTGTAGGTGATTATACTTAAAAATTAATTTTTGAGACCTTTAAAACCATTTTAAAAATCATTACTTGAGAGTTAGGTCTCTTATTATACTCATAGGCCTTCATCTAGGCTTATTGGCTTGCAAAACTTGGGTTTCTTCACTTTTTGACCAAGTTGCCAAATCAAAAATATGGTATAACATTTTGAGATACCTTAAAAAGTGTTTTAATGATAATATAACCTTTTTAAATTCCTATTCAATTGGTTTATATATCATTCTAGAGCTTATACCTTCACAAACAAGCCTTCAGATATATATTTAGCCATGTTTTGTATGGTGTTGTACCTACACATGTCAACTAGTACCTTGAAATGGAGCCTAAGAGATTTTTTAGTTACATTAAGGTAATTTATTATAAAAAAAATTCATAAAAATTTATTTTAAAGTCTTTATATTTCATTGGGTTATTATGCAAGGTTTAGGAAGGGCTTAAGGAGTTATGAGGTCTTCACAATGATTAATAAAGGACAGAGGTCCATTCTAAGAACCAATGCCAATATGTGGAATATATGGGACATATATAACACATATAATTGAAATATATAACCATGCATCATATCATTAGATTTATGATGAAAAAAATTAGTGACCTCCTCAATCTCTTGACAAGCAAAATATGGTTTTAAATGTTCAATTTTCCTTAGTGATAATTCATATTATATAATCCTTTAAACCATGAAATAATGGTATTTAATTGAATTATTAAATCCTATATAATACCTATAATTTCCATCTTACACCATTAATTTTATCCAAATAGTTCTAAGGTCTTCAAGTCAGAGTCTCAAGTAGATTAGATTGTGTATGAAAGCCAAGAAAGGTCACTTTGGATCCTAAAACCTAAAAATGCATTATAATAGAAAATAATGCCTTAAAAAAAATTTAAATGATCCATTACATGATTGAAAATTATCTTCCATGATCAATGACCTTTCAAAAGGTCTAAAACCTTGATTATTCACCACTTAAGGGTTTTTAGGCAAGTTGAGTTTATTAAACCTAGAGATCTATTCCTTGAGCCTTTCTCCTCTTCCACTTGATAAAAACTTAATGGGAGTATTTTTTAAGGTCATCTACACCATTTTTGACTATTATACATCCAAATTTAGTGAGAAAGATGTTTTATTCACTTTGCTCTAGAGTAGACTTGTAGGTCTTCAATGGACTATGTTAGCTTGGGTTGAGCCTTGTTTCACTGAGTCTGACCTTATAAAACACTTCCAATGGACATGTATTCCTTAAAAAATTCATCATAACACTTATTATACCATCAAAATTATGACTTTTATCCACATTATTACTCCAAGAAATGATTGCCTTTACTAAGGTTGTTGAATGTAGGTGCATATTTAAATGCTTAGACTACATTTTCAAGAATGGGAACTCTTAAATATAACCTTTGACTCTAATAATATTAAAAACTATTGAAATAATCCTCAATTTTAAATTTTCCTTATTTTTATACTTTCTCATAAAACTTAGATTTCTCGAGAAGTTCATACATAGATTGTGTATGTTTGGTTAAGCTTAATGAAACTAATTAGATTATTTCTCTCTTTTTAATGCTAATTATCTCAAAATTATAAAATTATCAAACCTCATGTATATATAATTTAATTTTTCACCACTTTTTTATATATTTTTCCTTCAAACCAAATATATCTTTCACCAAAACAAGATAAGCCTAATTGTGTATGAAGGGCTTAAAATGAGCCATATTTGGGTCACTTTCTTCTGATTGTCTCTTGAGTTATATAACCTAAAATGAATATTTACAATTATAAATAATTTATCCTAAAATACCATTCCATATCATGCATTATATCCTCTTCTTCAAGTTTGAAAACCAACCCTGAATCATTTAGGCCAGTCTGTAGGTAATGATTTGGATTTGACTACAATTTGGGGTTTAAAACCTCAATTACAAATCATTAATAATTTGAATTATATTCATAAAAAAATTTATTTGTCTTTTATTTATCCTTAAATAAATTAGGAACCTTAGTTAACATGACTTGACAAAGTTCTCATAATTCCATGGCTCAATGACTTTAGTTGCTAGTGCTTAAGATGAACATGCTATAAACATTAACTTTGATATTTTTTAGGTCTATAGGAGAGTGTCTCTATGAATCATTCCAATTTTAATAACTCAATCCCTCATAATAGGTACACATTCATTTCCATGATTCTAATAGGTGTGACTATCCATTATTACTCATAGTATAATTGTAGGTGGTTATTTAGTCTCTTCAGCCTCTATACAAATAGAGGGAGGAATGATCAGGTTGGTCAAATTAAAAATGTATATCATAATCTTATTGATTAAATTTCACCTTTCATACTTGGATAAGTATCAACTTGATACTCAAAGGCTTGATTAGCATGAAACCAAAAATCACCTTTTACCTTAAATGCTACTAAAAACCTTAAACTATCTAAATAGTGAAATGGAGTCTTTATTAGTACTTCAAGAGTGATATGCAGTAGGAGGGAACTTCATTAATTATTAAATAACCTGGTATAGTATTGAATAATACCTCAACCAACCTCAAATATTTTCAAACAATGAAACTACCCTATTACCTTAAACTCTAGTAACAGACCTTAAAGTCTCCAAATATGTGCTTTAAAGTCCTATTTAATGATCTTGATTTGTACCTTGGTGATATATAAAATATATTAATCCCTAAAAGGGATTATATCACCTTAAATATTCACTTAATACCTTCATAATTCACCTCTTGGTATACATAGTCCATTACAAACCTTTTTTAATCATGAAACATAGGCTTGACTATGTATGTAAACATATAAGGGCTTAATTAGATAGTTTGCTATCATGAGTAGCATTTTTCACCCTAAATATTCTTAAGATTAATATGAAACTAATTTAGGCTCCTGAAAAAACAACTTTATATACATGATTTCATCTGTATGATCTTCAACAACATCAACTCATGACTTTATGATTGAATATTGCTAAAAGATCATCTTACTACCATTTGCTAGTGATGAACTTATTCATAGAAGTCATATATTAATTGATCAAATATAATAATTATGGCATGACTAAAACATAAACCTAATAAACCTTTATATATGAAAACACTTAGTTACTATATAAAACATGCTTTCAAGCTATTGAATTTGGTAATCAACATACACAAATGATTTCCTACCGAAAGACCCCTTATAAATAAAAATTGCATGATGAGTCTAAAATTTAAGAGGTATTATTTTACCTTGAAATCACCCACCATAACCATTTTTATCCATTGAGTTTTGAAGTAGAGAAATAAAGGCAAACCTAGACCCTATCTAGATGACTAGGACATAATGACCCCCTTATACTCTTAGTGATTTTTTATAAAGAAGTGGAGATGAATATGAAAAACAATGAAACCAAATTTAATGTCATTATGGTCCCTATAATCTCCCAAAAACAATTATCCCAACCTTCTCTCTTGGTCATACTAAGCAAAAACTAATGACCTTCCTTGAGCTACCAAAGAAGCTGATAGGAGAGATAGATAGGTTTTCTACATTTTGGCACCTAAAACTCCTTAAAACCCATAAATTTTACCTTCAAGTGAATAAATTAAGTATTGGATATTCTTTTATGTCAATTTTACCTTGAAAACTTATACATATAGCTTCAAAAGAGCCCTTTTTGACACTAAAATTTCCATGAGCACTTAAAGAACCTGATGAAACTACTATAAAAGGTGTTCATTAGACCTTTTCATGTCTATATAGGTGTATCATGACCTTATTATATTACTATACTACCTTTATCTTATAAAACCTACTCTCAAAGCCATAAAGTGATCCAAAATGCAACCAACTAGGTTATCAAGTTAGCCAAAAGCATAACCAACCTATTAGATCCTTTGTAGAGAATGTAATTACCTTTACACCTAATATGAGACCTATAAAGACACATTATACTCTTTTAAATACTTTAAACTCACTAAAAATAGTCAAGAAGTGGCTAGACAAGCACATAACTATGATGAACAAAACCTTAAACTCATCAAATTCACCTTAAACTCTACTAACTAAGGTTTTAAATGAACATTCCAAGGACATAACAAGACAAAAATGATGATCCATAGGGTAAACAAACATGATGATCAAAGTTTTAAATTATAGGGGTGATATTTTGACCTGTGGGGTCAAACTTGTCAACATTTACTTGGGTTGATTTATTATTTGAACTAAAAGATCCCTTGCCTAGACCTAGCGATTGTTTTTTGTGTACCTTGTTTGAGTGTCCTTTTGAGACAATTTGTTTCCACGTGCTTTGTTTGAATTTTGTTGTGATGAATTTTGAGTGTCCTAGTTTTATTATTCTAATAGTCTCTTGTGAATGAAATATTAACTCTTAGTGAGCCAACTATTGAGTGTCATCTTAGATAATTTCTTTAGTTTAGTTTATTTTCAAGTTATTTTTTGAGTTATTTGTTTTTAAGTCTAACCTTCTTTTTCATACTAATGATTATAACTGACTTTGGGAAATTTTTTCTTATCCTTTGATCTTAGTTCACAATTATTCTACTTTATCCAGATATTTTTGTCACTGATTATAATTACCTTTGGGAAAATTATTACTCTATCCATAGATGATATTTTAAGTTTTGTGTTACTTTTACCATTGAATATAACCACCTTTGGGAAAATCAATATCATTGTGTTAGACTAGTTTCACATTTATTTTGTTATTCCTTTGTCTAATTTAATTTTGTCCCCCTTTTTGCCTCATTTATATAGCCAAAGGTTGTTTATCCTTAGACCTTGATTGTTTGTCACCTTTAGACCCATTATTTTTCATGAGACCTATCCATAGATCTGAACATGCCTCATTACACACATAGTATGACCACATAAAATCTAGGCTATGATAAATTTATGACTAATAACCCTTTTTTTCAAGAGTTTTATGATGATTTAGCTTATGAGATGGATCCCTATTCATCTTATATCATTCCATATGTTGAAAAAAGGCATGACCCTTTAGTGAAGTATTTGGTGATTATACCTCTATTGTCACCAAATATTACACCCTAGATTTAGTTATTTAAGACTAATCTAAGATTTGGGCAACATTGGAATACCTCTAGGCCTATGGGTTTCCTATAATATAAGTAGACCTCTAGATTTAAAGGATTAGCTCCAAAGATTGATCTGTGCTTACTTATCACCTACACTAACTACGTGCTTGGATGAAAAGGGATATAAATAAAATGGGAAATAAACTAATATACTAAGATGATACACCAAAAATATATCCACTAGACTACCATACCATTTCACTATGAAACATGACCTACAACACTAGTCTCAAAATCCTGAATTGCTTTAACATTATAATTTCAAACATGGAGGTGATATGCATTAAACTACTTAAGGTGAGTGAACTAGAGGTTAAATTTCACACACCAAGGCTAATTTTACATTTGAATGATTTTCAAACACAATAGATACACTTCATGTGTTATGTTAGAGTTAAAATTACTTTCACCAAACATGAAATGATAAAGACAAGGCAAGGATAGATACTTATCACTAGACACTTCACTATGCATATCTTCACACAATTAGACAAGAAAATTCATGAACTCAAAACCATATTGTACTTATTATTTAAAATTCAAAATAAAACATCAAACTACTAGGTATTTTCTACAATAATTGTGGATTTTTTTCACAAGAGCCAAAATGGCTTGCATTTATAGAGTATGTGAGAAGAGAGAGACAAGATAATTTCAAGGGTCACAATGCCACATGGCAAGTCATGAGAAATAGTTACATTGCATAATAATGAAGTGAATAATAGAGGTATGGAATTTATTATTTGAAAAGTGTCCATCCAAAGCATAAAACTCCCTAAACTAGCATAGGGACACTTTTAGCTACCTTCATGAAATTGCCTTCATGATTAGGCATCTCTTGACTGCTCAAAACTAGACTAGGAAGATTTGAAACATTTAATATCTTATGGATGTTATAAACATGCTATGATAGTCATCATATTATCCCATAACTACTAGTCATCTTCTAGACACTTGTATTCACTGCCTATAGTCATCTATTATCCCTTTTGGCCTCATTCTTCACATTTATCACCCAAGTGGCCTTTAGTTGCTCAACCATATACATGGAAGACATGTTAGGACACCATTTTATATTATAATTTTCTTCCACTTCATTAGTAAGACCTTAAAAGTTCCCAAAAATAGACTTTTCATTCTCTCACTTGGCAATCACTTTGCCTTTTCATTACTTGTCTAAAACTACATGTGATGAATGACTCCGTAGAGGTGTTTTTATGATTATATGTTGTGAGAAATGGACATATGGATTTATAATATGTCCCAATTAACCTCCCCAAATTATTCTCACTCTTAAAATATACTTTTTATCTATATAATACATAAAATATTACACGAAAACCTATTTTTACCTAGTCTATATAAGTAGGGTACAGACCAATTAGGTGGGAAGGAGAATGAATGAGTCTTAAACAATCCCAAAATAGTTTTTAGGCCACATTAACCCTTATTATTAAATATCCATTTTCATTTTATCCATTGGGTCTTATACAAGGGCTTATGAGGGTTTTATCATGTTTTGTTTCTTAGGAATGATTCATAAAAACTAGATGTTGAATCCTTAAACAAATGCCACTAAGATAATTTGCATGCCACATTAACCCTCTAAGTGCATCTTCATTTTAATTTTATCCATCAGGTATTAGAAAAGGGTTTAGGATTTTTTTATCATGTTTTGGTTCTTATTAAATATTCATAAAAACTAGATGTTAAATCCTTGGGGCATTATGTAATGTATCTGTATAATTATGATCTCTTGAAAATGGCCTATCAAGCTTTAGAATGCATTTTGCATGCCTCTTCATGGTTTCAAGACAATCTAACCTTTTTCATGAAACTCCCTAAAAATTTATGGTTTTTATCCATCTTATAATTCATCCTAAAGGTCATCAATGTGGTTTGAAGGTTTATATGGTCATAGAAAAGGAATTGAGCATCATTAGAGTTTAGGTCTAGTCTAGGCCTAATATGCCTAATTGTACACCTTAAGCCTTTGACCGCCTATGATTGCCTCTACAAATTTTGGGTGTTTATTCATGTTTATACACCTATAATTTAACATATTACCTCATTATATGGTATTCCAATATTTTCCATGTCATCTTTAAATCATCCACACATTCTGCTTGCAACTTTGGACTATCTGGGAATGCCCTCTATTTGAGACTAAATAGAGGGAATGTCCTCTTTTTTATCATCCAAAGTGAAGTCATAGATGTATATAATAGGTAATTAATACCTTATGTGAAAATTTTGTTATGGAGCTAAAACCTTCACTAATGAGCTAGTGTGGAGGTTGTTGGGCTTACACAGTAACCGACATCGGCCACACAGCAACCGACATCAGTTAGGGGTTGACCGGCATCAGTCATCATCAATCAGAACCAACTGACATTGGTTAGGGGTCGGCTGACATCGATTAGCTTTAGACTGACACCGACTTCTATGTATTTCTAGGTGTTTCTAGAATTTCTATTTTTACGAGAATAGTTAGTTTGCATGTAAAGACTAAAATTAGTCTTGAGTCTATTTTTCTAATTATTATTTGCTTTTAATTCTATTTAAGAGACCCATGGGGCAGTATTGTAATTGGGGAACAATTCAGTAATTGAGTTAGTTGTAATTAATTGAGAGAGAGAGAAAGAGAGAACTCTTGAAGGAGAATTACTGTACATCTGAGAGGTGTGAGGAGAGAGAGATTTCTTCATTATATTTCCTTCTGGAAGAGTTTAACACAAATTGGGTGTTTCTTGTATCTCCTATTATTTGTTGTTTCTAATTTCTAGTTACTTATTACTTCTGGTTTCAATTCTGTGTTTAGTTGCTTATACAAAAGTAATCAATTATACTCTAAGATCCTAACAACTGGTATCAGAGATCTAAACACTAACAACTAGTATCAGAGTGTGTTAGTGTTTGTTGATTACAGAATTCACTCACAGGGGTTTCTAATTGAGTGGGAGTAAAGCAATGACAGAAGAAAGTAAACTAAGAATGAAGAATGGAATGTTTTTGATATAAAGGCTCTTGGATCTATAAGGTTGAGCTTGGTAGCTTCTGTGTTTTCCAACTTATCACAGGCAAAGACAACATTAGAGTTAATGGATACTTTGGCAAATTTATATGAAAAACCCTTAGCTTCGAATAAGGTATATCTTATGAAGCAATAATTTAATATGTAAATGTAGGAAGATGGATCTATATCTAGTCATCTTAATGATTTCCATACAATAGTAAATCAGTTAAATTCAATCAAAATAGTTTTTGATGATGAAATAAAGGCTCTCTTAATCTTATGCTCTTTACCTAAAAGTTGGCATAGTTTAGTAATGGCAGTTAGTAATACTACATCTGCTTCAAATATCTTAGAAGTTGATGATGTTGTTAGTGTAATCTTGAATGAATAAATTCATAGGAAAAGCACAGGGGAAACATCGGGTAATGCTTTAAGTGTTGAAAGCAAGGGAAGGCAAAGAGAGAATGGCAAGCAAGGGAAATCAAGGTTAAAGATGGGAAGTAGATCCAAATCCAGAAATGGAAGAATAACCTACAGGAATTGTAGAAAGAAAGGGCATGCAAAGAAATATTATTGGTTGAAGGATAACAAAGAAAATCAGCATGAAGGTAATCAAGAAGCAAAAGTTGCAGGTATTGTTGCATAGGATGCTCTTATAATTTATTTGGATAATAAAGTAGAATCATGGGTTTTAGATTTTGGTGTCTCTTTACATGTAACCCCAAATAGAGAATTTTTCAATGATTATGTCCATGGAGATTTTGGAAAAGTTTATTTAGGGGATGTTGAGCCTTATAAAATTATTGGCAAAGGAAAAGTGCAGCTGAAATTGTAGAATGGAAACACATGGGTGTTGAAGGATGTCATGCATGTACCCATCCTGAAGAGGAATCTAATTTTTGTAGAAAAGTTGGGTGATGAGGGTTGCACAGTAACTCTCATAGCTAAATCTTGGAAAGTTACCAAGGGTGCACTTGTATTAGCAAAAGGTAATAGAGTAGGTACACTTTATCTATCTACTTGTATTACTGATTATTCTCCTTCTATTTTATCTACTTCAGATGTAGATGCAAAGTTGTGGCACTGTAGGCTTGGTCACATAAGTGAGACGGGAATGAATGTTCTTAAGTCAAAAGGTAAGCTTTTAGATTTGAAAAGCATAGATCTAGATTTTTGTGAGCATTATATTTTTGGGAAATAGAAGAAAGTGAGGTTTCTCAAAACTGGGTCAACAAAGAAGAAGCACAAGTTGGAGCTTGTTCACACAGACATGTGGGGACCAGCTCAAGTAGCTTCTATTGGAAGATCATAGTATTATGTTTCTTTCATTGATGATGCTACAAAAAAGGTATGGGTTTATTGCATAAAAAGGAAATCTAATGTTTTTGACACATTTAAGAAATGGAAAGCTTTAGTTGAGAATGAAACAGGTTTGAGATTGAAGTGCCTTAGATCTGACAATGGTGGTGAGTACTACAGCAATAAATTCAATAGTTATTGTTCTATGAGTGGAATACATAGGGAAATGATGTTTCTAAGGACACCTCGACAAAATGGAGTTGCTGAAAGGATGAATAGAACAATAATGGAGCATGCACAGAGTATGAGGTTGCATGTTGGTTTGCCCTTATAGTTTTGGGCAGAAGCTGTAGATACTACAATTTACTTGATTAACATAGGACCTTCTACTGCACTGGATGGTGGAATTCTAGAAGAGGTTTAGACAAGTAAAAAGGTAGATCTTTCATTTCTTAGAGTTTTTGGTTTTAAAGCTTTTGTGCACATTGATAAAGAAAATAAAAAGAAGCTGGATGCTAAATCTATGCGGTGCACTTTCATTGATTATGGTTTTGGAGATTTTGGATTCTAATTGTGGAATTTAGAAACTAACAAAATTATTAGAAGTTGTGATGTAGTTTTCAATGAGAAGGTGATGTACAGTGATTAGCTCAAGAGGCTAAATAATTTTGAGTAAGGCAATCTTGATTTGGAAGAGGTTATGATCCAAAATGAGCTCACAGGTAAAAATCATCACTCACAGGAAAACATAGAGACCGACGCTAATCAGGTGAAAATTGATGTCAATCAGGTGAAGACTGACGTCAATCAGGTGGAAACTGATGTTGATTAGGTGGAATCAGCATTAGTCAGGTGCAGATCGACATCAATCAGAGATGACCGAGATCGGTCACTGTTAGAAGGAAATTTGGGCAGATAGCAAGCTATAACTGAGTCTCAAACGCCCATAAGGAGGTCTGAAAGGGTAAGTAAACCTCCAATTCATTATTCCCTTTTTTTAAACTACTTGTTACTCACTGATGGTGGAGAACCAAAAAATTTTGATGAGGCAATGCAGGTAGAATCCAGGAAATAGTGGGAGCATGGAATGAATGAGGAAATTGATTCCTTGGAAGAGAACCATACATGGGATTTGGTTGAGTTACCAGCCAAAAAGAAAGCACTGAAAAACAAATGGATATATAGGTTAAAGGAAAGAGAGAATGGACAAATGAGACATAATGTCAGGTTGGTAGTAAAGAGATTTTCACAAAAACCAGGTATTGATTTTGGTGAATTTTTTTCTCCTATAGTAAAGATGACTTCTATTTAGACTGTATTGTCTTTAGTTGCTATTGAGGATTTGCATCTTGAGCAGCTTGATGTTAAGACATCATTTCTTCATGAAGATTTGGATGAAGAGATATATATGGATCAGCTGAAAGGTTTTGAGGTCAAAGGTAAGGAGAAACTTGTGTGCAGGTTGAAGAAAAGCTTATATGGTCTTAAGCAATCTCCAAGACAATGGTATTTGAGGTTTGACAGGTTTATGATAGAGCATGGCTTTAGTAAATGTCAATCCAACCATTTTGTTTATTTTAATAGATTGGATAATGGTAGTTATATTATCTTGTTACTGTATGTAGATGATATGCTTGTTGCAGGTTTACACATGCAGGAAATTACTGAGCTTAAGGTAAAATCAGCTCACACATTTGCCATGAAAGATTTAGGAGCAGCAAAGAAAATCATTGGCATGAGTATTAAGAGAGACAAAAAAAATCACAATTTGATTTTGTCTCAAGAGGATTATGTGAATTAGGTGTTGGAGAGGTTCAATATGCAAGATGCAAAATTGGTAAGCACACCTATGGCTAGACACTTCAAGTTGAGCAAAGAACAGTGTCCTAAATCACATGATGAGGTTGAGTACATGAGTAGAGTTCCATATGCTTCAGTAGTTGGGAGCTTGATGTATGCAATGGTATGTACTAGACCAGATATTGCCCAAGCAATGGGAGTTGTCAGCAAGTTTATGGCCAATCCAAGAAAGGAACACTAGAAAGCAGTTCAGTGGATTCTTAGATATCTGAGAGGGACCAGCAGTAGGCATTTATGCTATGGAGGGTCAAACACTTCTCTACATGGATATGTAGATTTGGATATGGCAGGTGACTTAGATGGTAGGAGAAGCACCACAAGATATGTGTTCACTATTGGTGGAATGGCGGTTAGCTGGATTTCAAAGTTGTAGAAGGTTGTTGCCTTGTCTACTACAGAGGTAGAATACATTTTAGTCATAGAGACTAGCAAGGAAATGATTTGGATGACTCAGTTCATGGAAGAGTTGGGAAAGGAGCAAGAGAGTTGTAGATTGTACAGTGATAGTCAAAGTGTAATTCATTTGGAAAAGAATTCAGCCTTTCATTCAAGAACCAAACATATTCAACTTAGGTACCACTTCATTAGATAGGTATTGGAGGATGGACAGTTGAAGGTGGAAAAGATCCATATGGATAAGAACCCTACTAATATGTTAACAAAGCTGGTAACAAAGGAGAAGTTGAATCTTCATTCAAATTTTGTTGGTCTTCAAGATTGAACTTGAAGAGGGAGAAACAAGCTTGAGATGTTTAGAGGATGTTGTACAGGTACAGGTGTAGCTATTTATCTCCAAGTGGGATATTGTTGAGTTGTGGAGCTAAAAGCTTCACTAATGAGCTAGTGTGGAGGTTGTTGTGCTTACATAGTAATCGACATCAATCACACAGCAACCGACATCAGTTAGGGGTCGATCGGCATTGGTCATCATCGGTCAAAACCAACAAACATCGGTTAGGGGTCGACTGGCATCGGTCATCTTCAGACCGACACCAACTTTTGCATGTTTCTAGGCATTTCCAAAATTGCTATTTTTAGGAGAATAGTTAGTTTGCATGTAAAGACTAAAATTAGTCTTGAGTCTATTTTTCTAATTATTCTTTGCTTTCAATTCTATTTAAGAGACCCATGGGTCAGTATTGTAATTGGGGAACAATTCAGTAATTGAGTTGGTTGTAATTGATTGAGAGAGAGAGAGAGAACTCTTGAAGGAGAATTACTATACATCTGAGAGGTGTGAGGAGAGATATATTTCTTCATTTTATTTTATTTTGGAAGAGTTTAACACAAATTAGGTGTTTCTTATATCTCCTATTATTTGTTGTTTCTAATTTCTAGTTACTTATTACTTTTGGTTTCAATTCCGTGTTTAGTTGCTTATACAAAAGTAATCAATTGTACTCTAAGATCCTAACAAAATTCCAATTTTATAACACTCTTCTAGGGTTCTCAACATCATAATTCTTTAATATGGACTTACAGAGTTGATGATTGTGCAGGTTTTTAAGAAACCTCAGGCTGAGTGTAGAGATAGAATAAGTTATTTCTCTATTTTCCTTCTAGAAAGAACATATGAATTTGGCCATAGAAATATGAGAGTGATATAAAAATTATAAATTCATCATCAAACTCTACCAACTCTCTTATATTGTTCCCTTCATTAGCCTAAGCTAATCTATCTACATCTAGGTTGTGTCACCTGTAGATGATAATTATGGAGATTTCAAAGACCCTCTATAGATGATGACCTATGTCACATCATTTTACCTTAATATTTTATTTCACCTTATCTTATTATTTCATTTCCAATTTTCATGAATAACTATGCATGTAGGGTTTGCTCCTTATTTCTCACCATCAATACTATGGCCTGCATACTAACTATAGATGCTCCATATGAGAAACCATGGGGTCTTCTTGTAGGTGATCATAGGGATTGAGTACTATTATTTACCCCCTTGGTTCTATATTTAATTTATCAAGACTCTTAAATATTTTTTTAGATCTGTCTTAATCTTAGGTACCATATAGCCATTCCACTTATAGGTCACTATTATGTTATAGGATCTGTTTAGCTTCAAGTACTGTAGATTTCATTGAATGTCTATAATAGAAACTTGTTGGGAGTAGAAAATTCTTTATACTACCTTCTCTTGACCAAACAACCCATTTATTTTGTCAAGGCATTGTCCTTATTCTTGGGATACATGATGGAAACACTCAATCCATTCCAAACCTCAAGATACTCCACCATAATATGGCATTAAACATGGACAAACCCCTGATTCTAAGAAATTAAGGTTATTTGTCCGCAAATGCAAATTTTTAACTTGTAGAAATGGTTATCAAGTATACTTACATGAAATAACCTCACCATTTCCATATTTATATTATCCATGATCCCAAACCTCAATTAAAATTTCCAACAAATCCCAACACCTTCATTTCAACTCTTTTAGACCCCTATGGAAGCTACGTGTAGGTGTCATTGTATGATACAAGGAAGTGTGTGGTGAATTGGCTATACAACCAATATTAAACCTATTTGAATATTTGAAAATAATTTTTCACATTTTTACATTGTATTCAACACCTTTAATTCTTTTTATGCCATCACCATGCCTATTCAAATCTCCTTTTCACCTAACTATAGTGGCAGTTATAGGGTATCTGACTATGCTTATACTTCCAAATGTGTTCTTTATCAATGTTAGTCTTTAAGACCAAACCTCCAAAATAATTTATTGATCACTATATAGTGGTATATTAAACACAACATATTACCTTACATTATTATTGTTATGAAGATAAAAAAATAGGGATATAAGCCTTTGTAAATGATGAAAATGTCTATAGACTATCAATGGAGTCCTCAACTAGTAAAGTGAGATAGTTTTGATCATTATTTGATCTTAACACGTGTAAATATGACTATCAAACATGTGATAAGTGTTTTCATGCCTATAAATATCATGTACACAACTTTAATTACACACAACAATCCAAGCAGAAGAGAAAACATGAGGTGATGGGGATGAGTAGGAAGAAAAGAAAAGTTAGCACTCTTAGCAATGTTTCATAGAGTATGGTACACCAAACCTACAAATATTTCTATGGATTTATAGTAGAAAAATAGTAATACCACCCACCAAGTACACTTTATCTAACTCACCTCTCCTATCCATATCATGTAAAGATTAGTTGACTATTTTTGCTTGTTTAGGAGAGTGATAGGGGAGATAGGTCAGTTTTCACCAATTTCAAGTCTATCAAAGCTTCTAACATGTGGAAATGAACTAAGGGTATATTAAGATACACTTCTAGAGTAACCACACATGACACAACTACTACAAAGGCTGTAAAATAACTACAAACTATTTTATCTTCTTTCTTTCAACATTGCACCTACAATTGTTAGTCCAAGTCTTCCATCTCTAACAAGGATATAACATGTAAGACATTTAATAACACTTATACACCTTTTTTTCCATAGGAAACCCATAAATCTCATTTAATGACTTTAAAATGACCCCTAGATGACATGAAACCAACTATATAAAAGTGACCAGAGATGAAACACATATAAATGATCTCATTAAGACCAAGATACACTTTTTACACCCTATGGGACACTATGAAAAGTTTAAAATACATAGGGGGTTGACCTAATTTTACTTGTGGTGAAATTAGTCAACATTTTGGCAATTTCTTAGGGGTGAAAATCCAAATATACCAAATACAACTAGCCTAATCCTATCCATTGGTCTATGGAGTCACCTATACTTAGTATGGACATTAAATTACCTCTAAAAGAATACCAAAATAGAGGAAGCAAACACACAATACAACACAATTGTGTTTTTAAGAACACTTAGGGAAAACACACACAACATAAAAAAATCACACCTCTCTTAATATATACAAGACCTTAAATTCTTGAGGTGAAGGACAATTCACCCTTCCTTTAACCAGGATCAAATATAATACCTCTTACATATTTATTGCTCCATGAAAGAAATTCATCATATGAAGCATGCTTATCAAAAAAAACTTACTTATGCATATGGTCAAAATACTTACCATCCTTAGGTATTCTTTTATCTGCAAGTGTGATACTTAGAGATTTCAAGGATGCTCCATACTACCCTTCAAGAGACTTGTTTGAATTTGTAATCTACTTGAGCTTTGTCATGTCTAATTATCACTCCTCAAACTAAAACTTAGGACTGATCAAAAATACATCAAAATTAATCTCTTCTAGGACATGATGTACTTGATGTTTAGAACCATCAAGCTTATCTTCATATTATTCCAACACATCTTAAAATGGTTTAACCTTAGGTTGAGGTGTTGACTACTCTTCAAACATAGAAATTTCTGCCTTAACTTCACTAGAATCCTTCATGATTGCAACCTTCTTGGCAGTGATTATATATTCATTATCATGATAAAAAAAACACTCTCCTTACTATTTTTTAGGCTCATTAATAACCTTATTGTTAGATTCACACTTCTTAGGAGGAAAAGTAGACTTACTCAACTATTCAAATTCTTGACTTATGGCATGAAACCTTTATCATGGATCATCTTCCTCTTCATTACTATCATATCCAAGGACTTATTCATCTTGTGAAGGCATAATGACATTGTCATTTTCGATCTCCTACTCTACCATGCTTTGAATAACATCATCATCATGCATATGAATGAGTTTATTACCTTTAATAGCTTGTGGAAAATAATTATCCGTGCATACCTCAGAATGTTCATATCCTCCCTCATGGATGAAGTGTGTGTCAAGATAAATTTGCTCAAAAAAAGTATATGGATCATATCCATAAGTATTTTCACCATACTCATATAGGTATATATCAAATATGACATTAAGCTTAGAAAATGTTTCATCATCCATAATAGACTCCTCATGAGCATTGATGACACAATTAAGATTATAACTTGCTTCCACATGGGACTCAATATAAAACTTAGATAATTATTGAGTTCTAATGGTTATCTTTGATCCATACCTTGTCTTGAAGGCCAAGAAGGACCAATAAACTAAAATTTAGCCTTATATATTGGCTGTGAAATACCTTGAGAGGCAAATAACAAAGTGAGTAGATAATTCAACCACTACTATGTCTTAAAAGATAAGAAAGCTAGGAGAATCATGAAGGAAAAATCTCAACCCTTTAACAATTCCCATTGACTTAGCTAGTGTCCCATAAATTTGAATCACTCCCTTACTATATGGTTCATATTTTAGTCCCAATCTATCTACCAAAGCTTGGGCATCACTAAATTACTATCCCAACTATCTACTATGTAGTTGTAAACAAGTTTGTATCCAACAATGAGAGAGAGGTATAATGGTGGAGTATTTTTATCTTTTGAAGAGGGTTCTACAATGTGATTGGGATCATTGGTGATGGAAACATTACCATGACTTGATGGTTAAGGGATGAGGTGGATCTGGGAGAGTTATTATTGAAGAAACTCCTTTTGATCGGGCATGTGAAGGACTTCCCAAAGAGATATAGATGTCTTAGAACTTTTCAATGAATAAATAATGTTCAAGGAAGTATAATTTACCTTTTCTTGTGTCCTTAAAGTAAATGAAGTGTTTGGAGATTAAGACATTAGAACACATGGAGAAACCTTTTCAACATTCTAATTTAAAGTAGGTATAGAAGTTATAAGGACTACCATACTTGCAATCACACTTTGATGTCTTGTAGGAGGGTTACTTAGACTTGTATCAACACCATGGACATCTCCCAAGGGCTTCCTCTTTGATCTAGTATTAGCTACAATTGAACCATTCTAATTAAGGACAAACATATCTTCAACAAGAAAGTTTGCAAGGTTCACCTTTTGGGGATGTCATCCTTCATTTTCTTGCATGTAGTTCTCATCTTCTACTAATAGTTTTGGAGTAAATCCTCTTAGAGAAACCAAATCTTTATTCCCACCTTCATTTAAATCCATGAATTGACCTTACTACCATTCTTTTCCTTAGACCAAGTAACTATGCATAAGGACCATGGCTCTTGTGTTGGAGGTGGAAGTTGGGTTGTATGCATTGGGTGGCCTATTAAAGTTAGGTTGTCCTTCAAATATACTTTGACCATATTGCTAAGGTGAGAACATATTTCCTTATTGATAATATGGGTAGCGATTTTGGTTAACACCATATTACATATTTGGTTGCCTAGTTTGAACCTCTAAAGATTTATATCTTGCCTCCCAATAAATGGTATCTTATGCCTTCTTAGGGGAAACTTTAGACTTATCATTTGTATTTGGTATTTTAGAAATACTTTGAGTGGTATCAGACATGTTTGGTAGCATAGGCATGGAGACTTTTGGAGGAAAATTGCCATCTTGTATTAGGCTATTGTCATCTTTAATGGTAAGGTCATAAGCTTTAGGTAAGGTGTACCCACCCATGGATTAAAACATGATGGTGGTGTCAGTACCAATATCCATTATATATGTAAAAAATACAAAACTTATAGATGGTCTCATGGGAAGAGGTAACCTATGGTAAGTCCTTTTAAAATCTTTCATTAAAATCATGCATAGTCTTTTTGGGGGATATTTGAATTATATAGAGCTAATGAATGAGTGACATGTGATCACTTTTGTCTTCAAACCTTGATGTTAATAGCTCTCTAAAATCATCTCAAGTTATGATATACCCTCTAGTCAATGTCATATACTAGTCAATTACTTTCCCTCTAAGGGACATGGCAAGTAGTCTAATGGAAATATTGACTTCAATGATATTGTAAAATATGGAAAAAGTTTGAGATGTCCCTAATATGTTCACTTTGGGTGAAAAAACCTTCACCATTGAAAATGGGAACACTTTTGGTAGCATTAGGGGTTATATCATCATATGCATTAAGGTAAATAGGATTTTTAGCATTAAAGGCTGCAAAGGCATGCTACCTATCCATGTTCTCCTCAAGGTCTTCTTAACTCTCTTTTTCTTATTAGCTTGAAAAGTCCTCTTGTTATTCAAAGGTCAAGATAGGCTGAGGATGTTGAACTTCAAAAGGAATTTTAGGTTAAAGGAGTGGGTTTATAGGGTTGAAACCTCTACTAGTAGTTGACCTAGTAAATACCATTAAGTATGAAAATAAGAACTAATAAAACAATAGTCTACAACTAGATATTACATTGAATGGAGTCGCTAAATGCTAATTACAATTCCATATGTAGTTATGATGTTGTCAAGACCAATATTCACCATGACAAGATGTGTTTAAGACAATGGTCCCACTATGCATGACAAAATTGCTTTCACCAAATATTACACTTTAGAGTCAGTTTTTCAAGCCTACTATAAGTTTTGGGTAATATTAGATTACCTCTAGGTCTGTGGTTTGCCTATGATAGAGGTAGACCTCTTGGTTTAAAGGGATACCTCCTTATATTTCTTTTTGATTGCTTATCACCTACACTAACTACTTTCTTGGATGAAAATGGATATAAATAACATGTAAAATAAACTAATATACTAAGGTGATACACCAAAAACATCTCCACTAGACTACCATATCATTGTAATGTGAAACATGACCTACAACATTAGTCTCAAAATCTTGAATTATTCTAGCATTAGTATTTCAAACATAAAGGTGATATGAATTGAAATAATCAATGTGAGTAAACCATAGGTTATATTTTAGACACCAATGCTACTTATACACTTGAATATAGTAAATAACACTAGTTATACTTCATGTGACATGTTATAGTGAAAACTACTTGCACCAAACATGAAAGGATAAAGAGAAGGCAAGGATATATTTTTATCAATAGACACTTCACTATCCATCACTTCATACAATTAGACAAGAAAATTCATGAACTCAAAAATAGATTACAGTGCTTATTTCAAATTTAAAATATAGAATCAAACTAGCAAGGCTTTACCATACTAGGTGTGGATGTTTTTTACAAGATCTAAAATGGATTGTATTTATAGAGTATGTGAGAAGAGAAAGAGAAGAGAAGTTCAAGGGTCATAATTCCTCACGTCAAGCCATGAAAACCAATTAAATTTTAGAATAATGAAGTGAATAATAGAGATCTAGAAGGTATTCTTGGACAAGTGCCCATCTAAAGCTTAAAACTCCTTAAACTGGTGTAGAGACCCTTCAACTACCTTCTTAAAACTGCCTTCATGATTAGGAATCTCTTGACTACTCAAAAATATATTAGGAAGAGGTTACACATGTGAAATATTGTAGGGAGGTTAGAAATTTTCTATGTCAATCAATAGATATTTTACTAACAACTAGTCATCTTCTACACACTTGTATTCACTACCTGTAGTCATCTATTAGCCCTTTTTAGCCTCATTCTTCACATTTTTCACCCAAGTGGCATTCATTTTCTAAACCAAATCCATTTAAGAGGTGTTATGACACCTTTTTAGAGTCTCTTTATCTCCCACTCCATCATGAATACCTTAAAAGGCCCCAAAAATAGACTTCTCATTCTCTCACTTGGTAGTCACTTTGCTTTTTAATTTCATGTTTAAGACTGCCTATGATGAATGACTTAGTAGAGGTGTTTATATGCCTATATATTATGATAAATGGACATAGAGAGTTATAAAAATTCCCAATTAACCTCTAAAAATTATTCTCACTCTTCAAATCTCCTTTGTACCTATAAAAGACACAAAATATTACAAAAAACCTTTTTTACCTTATCTGTACAAGTAGGGTACAAACCAATTAAGTGGGAAAGAGAATGGGTGAGACTTAAATAAGCCCAAAATATTTTTTAGGCAAAAATACCCTCTCTGAGTGCATCTTCATTTGCATTTTCTCCATTGGGTCTTAGACAAGGGTTTATAAGGGTTTTAGTATGTTTTGGTTCTTAAGAATGATTCAAAAAAACTATACATTAAATACCTAAAAATTACCACTAAGACCAAGTGTAGGACCCTACTCACTACTCATAACTCCTTGGGTCACCATGAAATGTATTTGTACAAGTATGAGCTCTCAAAAATGGCTTATCAAGCTTTATAATGCATTCTATGTACCTTTATCATGGTTTCAAGCCAATCTAAAAAATTTGTTACAAATACCTATAAAATAATGGTTAGGATCCATCTTGGAATTCATCCTAAAGGTCATAAATTAGATTGTAATTTTTAGATGGTCATATAAAAGGAATTGATTGTCATTAGGGTTTAGGCCTAGTCTAGGCCTAATAAGCCTAATTGTACTCCTTGAGCCTTTAACCACCTATGAGTTCTTTTACCAACTATGGGTGTTTACTCATGTTTATACACCTCTAATTAAAATTCTTACCTAATTTTATGGTCTTCTAATATTTTCCATGTAATATTTATATCATCTACACATTTTGTCTTTAACTTTGGACTGTCTGGGAGTGCCCTCTATCTAAGATAAAATAGAGGGCATCTCCCTTATTTTCTCATCCAAAGTGAAGTTATGGAGGGTTATAATAGGTCATGAGGACCTTATGTGAAAAATTCCAATTTTAGATCACTCTTTTATGGTTTTCAACATCATAATTCTTCAAGATACACTTACAAAGTTGATGACTATGTATGGTTTTAATAAACCTTAGGTTGAGTGTATAGCTAGAATAAGTCCTTACTCTATTTTTATTCCTCTAAGAACATGTCAAGTTGGCCCTACCATTTTGAGATTTATCTTATCATTATTAATTCATCAACCTCTACAAACTCTTTTAGATTTCTCCCTTCATTACCCTAAGCTAAACTGTATATAGTCAATTTATGTCACATATAGATGATAATTATGGAGAGTTCAAAGACCCTCTATAGATGATGACCTATGTCACATCATTATTATTTACTCTTTGATTTATCCTTACCTCATTAGGTCATTTCTAATTTTCATGAATAACTATTCATGTAGGGTTTCCTCCTTATTTCTCACCATCAACACAATGCTCTACATACTGATTGTAGATGCTCCATTTGATAAACCATGGGGTCTTCCTATAGGTGATCATAGGGATTGAGTACTATTATTTACCCCTTAGTTCCATCTTGAAATTAGTAAGACCCTTAAATATTTATTTGGGTCTCTCTTAATCATAAAGACCATATAGCCATTAAACTTATAGGTCATGATTATGTTATAGCATCTTTTTAGCTTTAAGTAATGTAGATTTAATTTAACATCTATGATATAAACTTGTTAGGAATGTAAACTTATTTGCACTACCTTGTCTTGACCAAACAACCCATTTCTTTAGTTAAAGCATTTCCCCTATGCTTGCGATACATAATGGAAACACTTAGGCCAATCCAGACCTAAAGATACTCTACCATAATATGGCATTGAACATGGATAAAACCTTTATTTAAATCAATTAAGGTAATTTATCCTCAGATGCAACTTTCTAACTTGTAGACATGTTTCTCAAGTATGCCTACATGAAATAACCTCACCATTTCCATATTGATATTATCCATGCTCCCAATTCTTAATGAAGGTTTAAAACAATTCCTAACACCTTCATTTCAACTCTTTCAGACCTCTATGAAAGCTACCTATAGGTGTCATTGAAGTATACAAGTTAGTGTGTGGTGACTTGGTACTAAAACTAATCTTAAACCTCTTTCAATAGTTCAAACTAATTTTTCACACTTTGAGAGTGTATCCAACACCTTGAAGTCTTTTTATCCCATCACCATGCTTGTTCAAAGGTCCTTTTCACCTGACTATAGGTGGTAGTTGTAGGGTATCTGACTATGCTTATGCTTCCAAATGTGTTCTTTATCAATGTTAGTCTTTGATACCAAACTTTAAAAATAAGATATTTATAAATATGTAGTGGGAGATTAAACAAAACATACTACCTTGCATTACTATTGTTATTAAGATAAAAAATAGGGATATAAGCCTCTGTGAATAATGGAAATTGTTTGAAGACTAGCAATGGATTCCTCAACTAGTCATCCAAGAATAAAAAACATGTGATAAAGGTGGTCATTCTTCTCAATATCATGTATATAACTTTAATTGCACATAACAATCCAATCAAAAGAGAAAACATGAGGTGATGGGGATGAGTAGGAAGAAAAGAAGAGTTAACACTCATAGCAATGTTTCATAGAGCATGATAAACCAAAACTAAATATATTTCCATGGATTTGTAGTCAATAAATATTAATAACACACACCAAGTACACTTAATCCAACTTACCTCCTCTTGTCTATACTATGCAAATATCAAATCACCATTTCTACTTTTCTAAGAGAGCGATAGGGGAGATAGGTCAATTTTGACCAATTTTAGGTCTATCAAAGCTTCTCAAGCATAGAATTGAACTAAGGAGAGCTCAATAGACACCCTTAGAGTAACCATATGTGCCACAATTATTAGAAAGGTTATACAATAATTGAAAACTACCTAAGACTATCTGATCTTCTTGACTTCAATGTTGTACCTATAGTTGTCAGTCCAAAACTTCCATCTCTAATAAAAATCTGACATGTAAGACATTAAATTACACTTGGACACCTTTTTTCCATAGGAAACCTATAAAAACTCATTTATTTACTTAAAAATGACACCTAGATGACATGAGACCAATTACATAAAAGTGATAAGAGATGAAACATATATAAATTACCTCATTAAGACCATGGTACACTTTTTACACCTTAGGGGACCCTATGACAAGCTTAAACTACATAAGGAGTTGAACTAATTTGAATTTTGGTCAAATTAGTCAACAACCTCCTTATCTAGGCCAAGAACTAGAGAAAATGGCACAATACCTTGCTTAAATAATACTATCATTGAATAAAGCCAACAACAATAGCCTTACTATGTTTTGATTCCAACATAGACAAGCTATGATCTATACTTATTTGAATGTCATTTATTAAAGAATAAAGATGAAGTTATTATTAGAGATGTTAAAGTAGGAGACAAATTTCCACAATAATTCCCACATAAAAGTCTAAATATTTTTATTAGAACTCTTGATAATGCACCTCAAATTCAACCATTCGAATAGGCATAAACTAGTTATAGTTAAGCTTTAGTGCAAATGCCACAATAATACTAAAACATGCTTACAAAATTGAAAGGCCCTATGGATGAATAAATAGAATAGGTACAATAATCATATCAAAATTATCTCAACCTAGCTCATGGTCTTAACACATGGGCTATTTCTAACACATTGCTTTTTAAGATAGCTCCATTAATAGGAAACCAAATGGATGTTTAAGGTTATACAATCTAAAACATAGACCCATTTAGCCAAAGCACATTGGTTGGTGACATGTATAATTCCCATATTTTAATGGGAAATAATATCTCTCAAATAGAAGACCTCACTCAAAACATTTTAGATAACACATAAGTGTAGTCTAATTTAAACCAAAGTGATTCTAATTTACCATGAATAAATGCATATCAGATTCTTCTAAAAATGCTATAAGTGGATTGAAATAATAGGTAATAGGTATGCATATTTTTCAAAATTAACAAGCAACCTCCACTTCTCAACTAGATACCTCTTTGAGTGTGAAATATGAGTAATGAACCAATAATAGACCAACTTACCACTACAATGAGTGAAAAATACCACACCACCTCAATAGGTGACAACAAATGTTCTACCACAACAAGCATAGACTAATATACATATTCAATCATAAATATTACCTAACCAACAACATGTTTATATTGGTTTTAAAGTACCATTTGGTCAACAAAAATAAATAAATAACCCCCAAGACTTACCTAACAAACAATAAGTGCCTATTCAATAGAAAGTGTCAATCCAATAACAGGTGTTCGACCAACAACAAGGTCCTTATCTACATCAAGTACCAGGGGCTAGGAAACAATTCTCTTTTACCTAACAGGTATCACATGTGCAATAAGGAACCAAATATCAACACCTCCAATAATAGGGATGTATTCAACAATGTGTTCCCTATATACAATAAGGTTAAAAAAGTAGGCAATAACTTCCCTCTAAAACCCAAAAATACCTACACATACTACATATTTAAATTCTATTATCATAGCTATAATTTTATATCTATGGTTATGTGGCCAATCCAAACTAGATTATGTTTCAATAATAGTGTATTTTGTATCCACAGTATAATCCCAATGCATAGATACACATACCTAGTCATACATATAATTCAACTAACATTACACAATATGCCCATCCTGATCAAGGTGATCTACCTTTGACTACACACTACTAATATAAATAGGACACTCAATCTAACATCCTTGCCAAAGATTTACAACAAATGAAGGATGAAATTCAAGCTATAAAAATTGTAAAATATATAAAGAAATTCAAACTGGATGGAATATGATCTTATCAAATCAACATGGACTATATGAAAATATAATTTATATTTGGTTATGAGTCACCTAAAATTTACAAATACAAAGGTAGAGTTGACAAATACAATATATACCTAGATGGGAAATCCTTGGAATGTCTATGAAAATTACCAAAAAAAATTACACCTAACCTAGATGATATTTCAAAGAATTTTGTATAGCACTTTTCATATAATCTCAACTATGAAATTACAATAGTATATTGTTCATAGAAGAATTTGGATTGTAAAGCTACACAAGATATTTGTCTTATATTTGTGCATTATGTACTCATTTTGTCATTGTATAAGTTTATTTTGACCTATCTTCCCAACTTGTAATAGGCTAGATTATGAATAGCCTCCAATTTTGGTGTCAAGTATGAGAAGAAGATGAAAAATCATAAACTAGAAACATATATATATATATATATATATATATATATATATATATATATATATATTGATTTTAAGAAGAATAGGGTCAACTTTTGAAGAGATAAATAGATATTCATCTAGTTATGGTTACTTGTGTGATTTTTTATTATGTTCCTTGTGTGCATTATAATGTGTAGTATTTTGGTTAATTTTTGTCTAATTAATATGAATGAGTTATTTTTATTTATAAAACACTAGTTTTTCTTAATTCCCAAATGATGTAGGATAATTAATGCTTACCATATTCCTATTATCCAAACTCTTGCATGAATACAATACATTATTTTGTGCACTCAAAGTATATCAAATATATCCTTTCCATTAACATATTTTGATGCTTTAAGAACCTCTAATAATAATGGTATGTGAGTTTGGATACTCCTTTTTAGAGGTAATTATGCTAAGATGGTTACCAGGTCAAAGAGATATTGAGATATGGCTAGACCAAAGGATATGTAATTTTACGAAAGAAGAATCAAAATAGACTGGTCTTACCATATAATAAATCATTTAACGGCATATTTATGGAGATATTTATGAAAAATTTTGGTGTAAGTTTCCTAAATTGATAACTAATCAGTTACCATGATTGGAATATTATTGCTTTAATCCAATGATAGAAGAAACTATATTCTGAACTGAAGAAAAGATAGACTGGTTGTAGAGATTAGAAACTGACTAGATAAGATAAATAAATCATTGGGTTTTTACTACAGTAGATGGATGTATAAATTAGTTTACAATACAAGGATTTATAGCTTTTGAAGATATGAATGACTTGTTTATTAAGGGAATTTGAGGGAAATTTTTGTAGTGACTACCTATCATTGTGAAAATTTTGGTTGTGGACAAGGCCATGGTGCCTACTCTATCCAATATGGAGTAGTCACTTTAGGTGTATGAGGGTGTGTGTGGCATGACATTGAATTATGATTAGATAAGGCTTGAATCTAAATCCAAAATGGAGATATGATGGAAGAAATGGTAGAAAAAAAATTCTATATTTAGAATGTGATCTACGATAATAGAATAGATGGATTAAATAGAAGAATACCCAAGTAGCTATGAGTAGAGTTAAGATTAGTAGTAAAATATATGAAGAATGAGTAGGAAGATGTGAAAAATAATAATAAATAGATGAATAATGAAGGATGATTAAATATGAGATGAAATAAGAAGATGAATGCTAATAGAAAGAAAGAAGTGATGAAGAATGATAGGAAGAAGAGATGTTTAAAGAAGGCAAGAATAGTGTAGGGGGTAGATCAGTTAGAAGATAGATGTAGTGTGTACCTACAAGAATGGGTATTATTAGAACAAGGAAATTAAGTATGAAGAAAATAATCATAAAAAAGTAATAGATTAATCATAGGTTTAATCTTAGAATAATAAGAAGTCATGGGAAAGAATCATTCACAAGAGAGCACACATCCCCATAACCCAATTTCTTATATTCTAGTAGAAGTTTTCAACTAGAAAAATAGGAAGACAGTAGTTAAGAAGGTCCATTTTTAGAACAATTACATCATTGGGGTACTAAAATTGAAACAACCTCAATTCATAAGGCTTTGAAGACCATATAGTTTGTTGAAACTAAGTAGAGAAAATTAGGAAACACAAAAAATAGAGTGTAGTTTAACTTTCTTAATGTGCAGGTAAATATTTATAGTGCTCAAATAAGATTTAATAGAACATAGCCTTCCATTGTAATAGTTGTGAATAATATCCCCTTGACACCATTTTATAAAATGGGTGTTATAGGATCATTTATAAACCTGGTGACATATGATGGGTGTGCAGACCCTAAGTAGTACTTACTAACATGTGATATGAGATGGAAAGCTAAGGGTATTACTGATAAGGGTATAAATAAGTGCAAGTTAAAAAATACATTGAATAGAATATCAATTGAGTTTATATATCATAGATAAAATGTGCAAGCAAGTCTGAAGTAGGTTAAGGAATGGCTTATCACATAATTTAAGACAAATAAATGTACAAGTCAGACTATTCAAGACCTAAAGGATATTAGGAAAAATTTGAGAGAATAAATCTATGATTATGTTGATAGGTTATCCAATGTTTTGAATAATTTATATTTTTCCTTAGTAGATAAATATAAATCTACATGGTTTGTCTAAGTACTGTGTTCTAGAATTTAATTTGATATAGGACAGATTCAATATGCTACTAAGGTAGATGCTATAGTTATTGTTATATGAGTAGATCAAATTAAAGACTATGGAGAAGCTCTCATAATGGTTTCTAATATTGAAAATACATTTCAATATTTTATGAAGAGGATAAAAAATATCATGAAGTAGATAAATCTATGTTACATGGAGTGTGGGAAAGAAGGACATCACAAGAATGATTATCCTAATATCAATACAAAGTTTGGTGAAATCTATAGAGTAGTAGGGCATGAAACAATGCAATTCCATATTCTACAATAGTATGTCAAAATCCCATAGAGTTTATATTATAATTTTTTTAAGTCACACAATCACGATGAAAATAATTATAAGGCTTTGTAGGAGCTCAAATAAGACATTACAAAGAATGTATTCATAGTCACTACACAAAAAGTGTCCTTGATGAATCAAATTATTCTAGTCCCAAAGTTTTATAAGGGCTGTGTAAAATAATCAATTCCATAATATATTCCTATTTTGCCTTAGTACCAACCTCAATGTCTAGCTAGATGGACCCCTCCTTCACCGAGTTGGACAACACCTTCACTATTATAGTAGTACACATCACCTTGGAATTTCGATAATGATGTAATAATAACAAACTAGTTAGACCCCACCAGCTGTATAATAACAATTTGGAATTTGAGATAATACCTAAAAACATCAGCACTATAATATAGTGTAGCAATAGGGAGGTTATAGAGGAGGTTACCAGTCAAATAGAGGAGGATCTAGGAGTAGATATAGAGGAGGTTACCAAGGTGGTAAAGGAAATAATTATCAACATATTCCTTTGTAATGTTACTTATGTGGAGAGTATAATCATGTACAATGTAATTTCCCTTTAAATCCCCAAATTAAATATTATTATGCATATTTTAGAGTATATGAGCAACAAAAGATAGAAGATTATCCTATCTTAGAAAAGCAAAGAAATGAAAAGGTTGTTAGGAATGTTAACATGGTGAATGTGCAACCTAAGGAGGATGCATTTTTGAATGATGTTACAAGACACCAACACATAGAGAGAGTATTTCTTCCTCTTAAAATGCATCAATACTAGGGAATTTGGAAATCAAATTAGGACAAGGACCCAGACCCAACTATAGAAAAGGGGTTCATGTATGAAGTGGTGTAGATGTTGAAAAAAATTCAACATCAAAACACTAATAAAGGAGATGCTAAAAAAATAGATACCCAAATGTATGGTTATATTGTGCACATTATACATCATAATGGATTTGATAATACACAAATATATTTACTAAAGTTTTTAAGTACATTGCGCAATGAAGACATCTCTCAGATCATCACCAACTTTCTACATAATTTACTAGAGTGTGCATAGTGAGAAAAATAGAAGTGATAAAATCTTGTTTTTTATGTCAAAATAAAGAATCCATTGGATTTAGATGTATAAATAAATATTGACATTGTAGGATATGAAATTCCAAATGTTATCTTTGACTTTGGCATCATGGTTAACATGATCCCTAGGTTTACATGGGAGGTGATTGGATGACCGATTTTGAGTTATAGACTAGTGACTATGATCTTAGTAAAATATGGAAGAGTTGATCCCATTTATATATTAGAATATGTTGAGATAAAAGTCATAGAATTGATCCTTCAAGGTGACTTTGAAGTCATCAATATGAAGACAATAAAAACTCATTACCATGCATTGATTGGTAATAAAAATGGCCATATGATAGTCAGATGACTATCAATATTGTATAAAATCAATTAAAGGTTCACCATGGAGATAATATTGTCATAATTCCTCTAAATAAGGCACATAAAGCCTACATCATTTTTGCTAAACCAAACTCTCCTTTTGTTGCACAAAAAACTAGTTGGATGAAGGTAAACTCTGAAGAAAACCTAAAAGCTCTATGTGTAGTGGAGTGAAACTTCTTTTATGAGCATACTAAACCTCAATTATAGAATTTACTCACTCAATATTTGAATAAATATAAACAATGGAAGCCCAAATAAGTATTGACTCATCTATTGGCACCTCATTTTGTCATAGAGAATTATGCATCATGTCTGATAAATCCCCTACTCACTAAAAAGTTGATTTTATCTATCAAGTAGATGATCATATGAAAGATTATATAGAGCCAAATAGAGAAGGAAATTTGCCTTGGGAAATAGTTTCATCTATTAGTAAAGACTCAAATATGCATCTATTCACTGGGTTTATGTTGTTCATGAACTCTAACCTATGAGAATGGTCTTAACTCATGAGAGACAACTTCCTTTGTATTATGCAATTAAGGATATCAATCAATTCATTATGCACCTACAATTCCATGTACCTACCATTGGTTAGTGGGTTAGTTTATTGAATCATAATTTGAAGGGAGTTATAGTGACATGGTGGGAAATTCATAGAGATGATCAACTCAATTGGGATGATGCATGTGAACTTATGATTAATAAATTTTAACTACAATAGGACATCAAACGTAAATGTTTATTTCAAGACGGTGAGTTCCCTAAAATCCATATCCATAAATGTGTTGAGGTTTTTACTAAATAATGTGTGAAACCAAAGTACTAAGTTCACATATTTTATTACACACTTGCCCTTTTACCATCAGAATGGTATATACATCAAGAATGCAAGAGGGATACAAATCATTGGGTATAGGTGCAGAGTGACTTCATAGAAAATTTTGTCTTTAAATATTAGAATCCTATGGTTCATAATTCACTAGTGAAAATCAAACATTTCCTATGCCATGGGTATGTATAATATTTAAGCACCATGATGGAATCTACTACATAAAAAAATGTAACCTATGATCTAGATACAACATTACAAAGATATAAAGATACAAGGATAGAAGAAAAATATCTTATGTAGTTGTCCCATAAAATATAAGATGAAGAGGAGGAAATTAAAGATTTAGATACTGATGGTGATATCAATCTAACTAATTCTATTTGAACATAACAACTTTTAAAACCATTCAAGGACCTAGTCATGGAACCCACTGAAGAAGACAATCTACTCAACATATAGATTCCATAACATGAAGGGAAATTAATGATACAAGAATCTATTTTTGAGGAAAATCATAACATTTATTATTATCCTATTAAAAAGTATTTGGAAAACATCAGAAGTGAGGAGATTCCTAAACTAGTACATATAGGTGACTATTGGACTAAATGTGAAGTTTAGAAGCTATGCAACTTCTATAAGATTATCAATATGTGTTTCCCACTAAAATTTTAGAGGTTAGAGGATTCAATCCATCCCTAGTAAAAATTCATATCAAACTCAAGGAGTTGACATGATTGATAAAGAAATGGCCATACAAGTTAAATCTAAACATGAAGTTGAAAGTGAAGGGTGAACTAGATAGAATGTAAGACACAGGTATAATTTATCCCATAGAAAAGGTATATTGGGTTAGTCCCATTTTAGTGTATCCTAATAAAATAATGGATATTATAGTATGTGGTGATTATCTAATTTTGAATGATGCATGTATGAATGATCCATTTCTAATTCCCTTCACATATGAAGTTTTGGAATCTATCACAGGTAATGAAGTTTACTCTTTCATAGATGTCTTTAGTGGCTATCATTAAGTACCCATTACATAAAAAAAAAATATAAATTAAATTTTCCATGGTATGAGTATCATTTTCATACAAGGTAATGCCTTTTAGCCTCAAGAATGTACTTGCAATTTTTTCTTAAGTAGTGGTGAGACTGCATTTAAGGATTTCATTCACAACTTCCTAAAAGTATAACTTGATGATTGGGTACTCTTTTATTTATTTAAAGAATAGTTTTCCAAGTTTCACCTCATGCTATAATGCCATTGAGCTCTACACATTGCCTTGAATTTGAAAGAATACTTATTTTTTACACCTTTAAGTGTCTAGCTAGGTTATGTAGTATGTAGTGAAGGGATTTGGTGGACTAGGTTAAAATTATAGTCATTCTTAGTATGCCTCCACCAATCAGATCCATAGATGTGTGATATTTTATCAGCCATATAGGGTACTATCAAAATTTTATCAAGGGATATGCAGCCATTTTGTCTCCATTAGAGTATTTACTGTGCAAAGGTGTGAAGTTTGTCTAGACTTTTGAGTGTCAAACAACCTTCATAAAACTAAAGTAGAGACTAGTCATTATGCTTATTCTCATTTTTATTGATTGAGTAAAACTTATTCATGTTCATGTTGATACTTTTGGTATCATATTTAGTGCTGTGTTTACACAGCTAGGAGATGGTGGACTAGACCACCCCATACATTTTCTCAATTTGAAAGTTGTCTAGTGCATAAAATAATTACATGACTACTAAAAGAGAAAAATTGGATATAGTGTTTTCACTATAGAAATTCCAACACTATCTTCTTGTGACATCATTTGAAGTTTTCACAGATCATTAAGCTATGTGCTACCTTGTCAATAATCCTATGCTTGGAGGATGCATTTCAAGATGGTCTATGCTCTTCCAATAATTCCAATTTGGCATAAATGTCAAACCATGTAGAGAAAATATTGGACCAGATCATCTCAGTCATATCCCAAACAATGAAGAACTAAAATAACTACAAGAAGATTCTCCTGATGCCCATCTTTTTCATTTTTCTATGATCCTCAAAAATTTTGAGGTAGTTTCTAATTTCCTAGAATAAGGAGTATTCCATATGCATTACTAAGATAGAGACAAGAAGAAGCTTGTCACTAAAGGTTTGCCATATACTATTATAAATGGGATCTTGTATCATTTGGGGAAGGATGAAGTACTGCATAAGGTAGTTCTATAACATCTCTTATAAGAGGCACACCAAGGAATAAGAGGAGTTTATTTTATCAAAGAAGCTACTAAAAGGAAATTGTTAGAGTGAGTTATGGTGGCCTAACCTTTTTAGGATGCACATATAGTAGCACAACATCATGACGTATGTTAATGCATAGGTAAGTCATTCCATAAGGATGAAATGCCTTTACATCTTTTGTTAGCTACATAACCTTTTGAATAATAGGGTATCAATTTTTCAGGACCTATCAATCCCCCAAGTAAATATAGTAAAGTAAGGTATATTATCATTGTAATAGATTACTTCACCAAATGGGTCAAAGCTATTGTGACACCCAGCTATGGCATGAAGGATGTATAAAAGTTCCTTTATGATAATATCATTATAATGTTTAGATGCCCCATCAATCTCATTATCGATTGAGGTACACACTTCCTAAATAATATCATCAAATATATTAATAAATAATTCATGATTTCTCATCATAAAAGTTATGTGCACTGTTCACAAACCAGTGGCCAAGTTGAGTAAAGTGTTGGTTAAGATGTTCAAAAAGATATGTGATGTCAAGAGATATGATTGGGAAGATCACATTCCTATGATTCTTTGGGCATATCACATGAACTATATAGGGATACAAGTTTTAATCCATTCTAATTAGTCTATGGGATTGAAGCAGTAATGTTGATGGAATACTTGGTACCCGATGTGTGCATTACAATGGTCATGAGACTAAAGGATCATGAGTATCTCACCAATAGGATTATCAAATTGAATAGGATGGATGAGTATCGACATGGAACAACTTAGATGTAATAATTTCATAATTAGATCTAAAAAGCATGACATGATAAGAATCTACACCATAAGGAATTTCATAAAGATAAACTAGTTTTACTATATGATAGTCACTTCAGAACATTTTTTAGTAAATTAAAGATTATATAGAAAGGGATTTATGTTATACATAAAATATCATAGAAAGGAACCATTATTTTTAGAGATATATAGGGAAAAAAATTTCCAATGTGGGTGAATAGCTGTAGGCTTAAGCCCTACCACCAATAATCTTAATTGATCTCTTTCTTCTAAATGAGTGGGTTTTGAGTAGCATCAAGTAGATTAGGATTTCCCATTTATATATGTTTTCTTGTGTGTTTCTTTTTCTGTGTGTGCATATGTTGTTTGTATATGATCTCTTCACTCAATTTTGGAAACAAAATAACAAGTATAGCATGCATCAATAGGTGTGCCATCATTAATGTCAACATGAGTGAAATAAAGTAATTAAATCTAGTAAATGTATAGTCAAGTCACATCAACCAAGATCTGTGTCGTATAATGGTCATCCCCAAGTAGTTAATGCTAGGTTCAAAGTTGGATTGATATAATCTTCACCAAATCAATGGCCAATCAACATCATTCATTCATACTCTAGTATGGACAAAAAATAACATAATGATATATCTTGATGTATGCACAAATGACTACCTTAAGTACCATATTGGATAAGATTTTCCATATCAACATTCACATTGATGTAGAATGGACAACTTAGCATGGAATTTATGTAGAAACTAATAAACATGAAATCTATAAATAAATAAGGTTATGAACCAAGTCTACATTTCATTCTTATAAATATTTTCACAAGCTAAAGTTTCAAGAGCTGAGCTAATTTCTACAACGTAAAAAGTAAAAAAATAATAATTTCACTACTCAGAGAGCATGGATCATTCATAACTCATTAAGAGTTTTACATATCCTCAAAAGTAAGCAATAGGAATCAAACTTGTATTTCATCATACAAATTCCACAGATCTAAATCTATTTGATTACCTCTAAGTGGTAGAGCAAAAACTCTTCCAACCAAATCCCATAGATACCACACAACCACTGGCTCTTACAATCCCATATCGATTCCATAATATAGAAATCAAACACCTAATTTACATTCCAAATTTTATCAACTTAGTGGATATTGTGCAAATTTTGATCACTTAAAATAATGATGGTAACATTTACATTAGCCCTGATACCATGATAGTCATCAACACAAAAGTAATGGCCCAAGCTTTGGGCATGCCTATATGAGGTGATTCTCTTGCTCCATATAGGACAAGAATGCCTCCTATCCTTCAAGAGGTTATATACTTATATGTTTGAGGGTCTTGATGAATTATAATTAAATAAATTCAATATGAACTAGTGTGTATCTTGGTCAAATGCATCATACAAATATTCTAGTAAACCACTAAGTATGCAAAGGAAATTCCAAAAGGGGTGGTAGATATTGTGCACCTCATGATCCACCATAATTATTAGTTCAATTGTCCTAAATAATTTTTCAAATAGCTACTTACAAACATTTACAAGTGTTTTGTGACTTCTAAGTAGACCTTCTAATAATGTATTCTCATCTTTCTACTATGTTTCATGCAATAAAAGTCCCTTAAATGAAAGGTACACCCTAACATCGACTATTGGCCAACGGAGAAATTTTTCAACCTAATATGGACACCTGAGTGTGGTTTCCTAACCCACAAGGGTAAATTCAAGACATAATGGTAGGAGTGTTTAGAGTTGATTGACACACATCTTTGGAAACTACCAGATGTCATGCAATAACTAGGATAATATGTTATTGTCAACTTGCTACTAAAAGGTGTGTTTATCTACATTCACAAGCTATCAAGGTCACCATTTGGACCTCTACCATTTTTTTTACCATGGCCATGGCACATGATAAAATCACTAATCAAAAATCCTATACATCCAAGCACACAAAATCTCTCAAAGCCATACCACCTAGCACAATAGTCCCTTCAATACATCAACAATAGAAAGCCATAACTTTGTATCCATAGAAAGGAAATAAAAATCTCTCCATTTAGAAATAACCATTGTATCCTCCACTTAATTGTAAGATAAGGATAATTACAACCTAGATAGATGACCCTAAGGTGCCCCATATCTCAAGATCTTATGACCTACCTTAGAGGGAATGGATGAGTAGGAAGTTTACTAGGTAATAGTCATAGATATGATAGGAGATTTATATGATAGGGAGGAGGATAAGGAATTCTTATTCTAGAAGGTAGTGCACATGGGCCAAGTGTACAATAATTTTCCTCTAATTCTATGGGTAGAACTACCACCATGCCCTCCATCCATTATGGTTGACACTATGCATGAAGAACCTAAGAAAATGTAGTGAAGGGTTGACCTCTTTATGTAGTAACCTTTGACCACTTTTTTATGCATTGAAATCTTTTTTCCACTATCAAAAATTTTATAGGAGTCTTTGGTGTGCAGACCTAAAACTCAAAAAGAGGCTAGGGTTTCTCCTACCATAGAAGAATGCATATTTGGTAAGACAACCATGGTGTAGGAAATGCAACCTTCTCCATATTTGACATCACTCCCACTCAAATGAGGTTGTCTATTTTGGGGTGAAAAAAAACACATGTTTCTAGCTCCATGGTCTAGCCAAGTGATTTTTTACCTTCAAAATAAGACTCAGAGGTTAAAGAGCTCACACCAAAATAATCTATAATTGAAGAACAATAGGCTTCATGAGAGGAATCAACTCACATTATAGAATGGTGATTCAGATAAGATTAAATTAAATGCTAGAGGGAGTAGGCCTAATAACATAAATCTTAATAAACAAGTTAGAAAGATAAAGAAGCTAAGGCCACACAAAAGGCCTAAGATGTCGAGGCTAACTGACAAAAATGCTCTTGAGGTGGCTAAGAAGGTACAATAAGTTATTGATGTAGCAAAGCAGGCACATGAGGTGCATCAAAAGAATAAGGATGAAAATAAAAAGAATAAAAACATTGCACTTACTACCAAGGACAAGGCCAAATAATAAAATCAATAATAGGATACAATGGCATAGAAAAAGAAGGCTCTAGAGGATGCCACTTATGCATAGAATCAACTAAAATTTTTGAAAAGAAGAAGAAAGAAGAAGAGGATGAATCCATGCACAAATAATAGGCTAAAGCACAAGAACAAAAATCAAGTGTAGCCAAAGTGCAAGTTGATCTAGTGGCATAGGCACAAGTTAAGGCCAAACCAACCAAGGCTACTATGCTTGAGGAATAGAAAAAGGAAAAAGAGCATACATAAAAGCTACAGGAAGAGGAATAGGAGAAAAAGAAAGCTATGGAGGATGATCTCAATAGGAAGCTAGTAGAAGAAGATAAGATAAAGTAAGATAAATAAGATACATAATATGTTAAGCATACAAAAAAGGCTATGGCATAGAAACAATAAGTTATTGAGCAAGAATAAGCTAATTAGAGCATCTAGAGAAACACTAAGACCAACTATCCACTCTAATAGGTATGCAGTAACTAGAATTGCCTTTAAGAGGAGTCTGTCTATGGGATGTTTCAACTATGCGTGCTTAGTGCACCACCTTCTCCCTTCTACTTATGACCATGTCATGACCCACCCTTAAACAACTACAAGAACAATGGATACATTCCCCCTATAATAGGAATCCTCATTAGATGTCTCTAGATTATCACTAAAGAAACAATTATAGGGAATTATAGCATTCCAAGAGTCTATTATGTAGAAGGTTACCTCTATAAATAAAATATTGATCAATCTAAGGCCAATAACATTGAGTTGAATGATAGCCTACATTAAGATACCAAGATTATCTAGGACACTTATCTCAATTTGTTCACTTGAGTAATCAAGGACCAAGTCATGTCTAATCAATGTAGACTTGAGACACTTATCTCTAAGTTAACCAAGGACTATGCATAACACATAAATTCTGTGTAGTCAAAACATTAGGGTAGGGTGTTAAGACTGAGGCCATCACACTCATAATGCTATTGGAGGAGTATCAAGGAATGTTTAATGTTGTTACACTTTAAGCACAATATGTCACATGTAGATTGATAGATTAGAAGCAACAACTAGATACCTCCTTATCTAGTTTTAGTATAGACTTTATAAAGGCTACCACCAATAAAATAACCATGGCCAACCACACTACCATTAGGGAGGAGAAGGATGGAACAATCTAGGAGTTACTCAATGATAGGTATAATGTGTGTGATAACCTTTTCAATTGGTAGATCTAACTTTTATATAATTCTTTTGCCAACATCCAAGCTCAACAACACACAAATAAGATGGAGAAGTTGAGTGGAGGGATTTATACAAGGGTTATGAACACCAATGCATCCTTTATCATAATTGATAATGTAGACCTCGATTAGATCATCATTTATCATACTCCATTGTGCACCCTAATATGATTGATCTAAGAAGTGATGCTAGAATGGCATGCCTACAAGATGGATCTAACCCCCTTTTCTAGTTTAGTTGCCTAGATTTTCAATGCACCTATGTATAGTCCACCTTTAGAGCTCTGATAGATCATCACTTGGTGTAACGCTGCATAGTCCCAGTTTGAGGACTCTTTTGGTAGATCATCTTCTATTTCCATGCCACCACCATAAATTTAAGTACTACATAGAGTACTAATTTTATAAATATTGTATAAAATTTTGTATTGGGGATGATTTAGTAAGACAAGAGGGGTTAGGATGTTTAAAAACCTATAAAGGGTGGTAGGCTAGTACACTAAATTTAAAACCCAAAAGGGTGATTAAGTAGTGCATAAGAGGTGAAAACTGAAAATGACACCTTGAGTGATTATTTTGAATCTTACTGGTCTAACCACATCTTTAATCTTTAGTCACTTGTGTATTCTTAGAGATCTTATGACATTGTCTCAGGTTGAGACATCATTTTAAGTATGGGAACGTGTTGGTAGAAGAATTTTTATTGTAAATTTTCATAGGATATTTGTCTAATATTTGTGCCTTATATACTCATTTTTTCATTGTATAATTCTATTTTGTCCTATCTTCATGACTTTTAATAGGCTATAATATGAATAGACTCCATTTTTGGTGCCAAGTACAAGAAGAAGAAGATAGTCATAGACTAGAAATTTCTATATATACTTTTTATTGTAAGAAGAAGAGGGTTCCACTTTCAAAGAGATTAATAGAGTTTCATTTGGTTATGGTTACCTTTGTGATTTCTTATTATGTTCCTTGCATGTATTCTCATGTGTAATGTTTTGGTTACTTTATATCTAATTAGTCTGGATTCTTTATTTCTATTTATAAAACACTAGTTGTTCTTAATTCCTAAATGATGTAGGATAATTAATGCTTACCATATTCTTGTTATCCAAACTCCTATATGAATATAATACATTATTTTGCACACTCAAAATATATCACAACTATCCTCATCCTTATCATGTTCTAATGCTTCATGAACCTCTACTAATATAGATGTAGGCCAAGCTAAATAGAATAATATTGAAAGCTTTATTCCATACTTTCAATGTTAGAGATCACTAGCAAGACAATTTACTCACAGTCTACCATATAAATAGTTGGACACAATATTTAATATGAGCTTACACAATGAGATATCATACCATCTTGAGATGCAATATACTCATACATTTGAATAGGTTATAGATAAAGGAATATATATTGAGAAATACCTTGTCAACAAAGGCATAATTAAACTATACTCTTCTAATCAAAACTAGAATCAAAACTAAGGCTTAAGCCATAGTCAAAACCTAATTCAAATTCTAGCTTTAACACTACCTCAAGACAACAATAATGAGAGATAAAAGCCCTACAAGTGCAATAATAATGTTTTTGGTAATGGATTTATTTAATTAAACCATGTTTAGATGGTGTAAACATTAGTTATTTACTTACCTCCACCCACTCAACAACCACCTCTTCCATACATTCAACTGATACCTCCACAAACCAACCACCACAAAATAAAACACAATTACAATCCCCTCCTTTGAGATAAGACCTCCCATTGCTAAACCATGTAGTGACCTTGGTGAGCCTATTGAATTTGTATTCTCAAGAATGGTTCAATAAAATATGATCAGTTGGTTGATATCAAGGTTGTTTCTTAAAGGGAGTATTTTTCTTGATTAATACAAAGAAAATGAATTATGTGAGTACCATCATATTATAGGACATTCCATAAGATGGTGTATCCAACTCAGACATTTGATTGAGAATATGCTTTAAAATAGAGAGATAGAAAGAGAGCCCATGATCCTATGAAAACTAGTTACTTGGGTATCTACCAAAATCTATTTCCTTAACATAAAAATAATAATAACCATCAACAATACCAACAATGATGACAATGATAATAGATAAATCCATCATAAAATTAGTAACAATAATGCCATTAACAATAATAATAAAATGGTTAGAACTAAGTATAAAATAAAAAAACCAACCAAGGAGGCCATCATGCCATTTTGTATACATATAACAATGTTGTATAAAATGTTTTAGGTGGTCATGTTACCACTATCACTATCAAACCTATACTAAATACAAATAGAACTATACCTTCACCCAATAATGCTTATCTACTGAATAATGCCTATCAACCCCATTACACTAGTGATTATTTTATGGATTATGTTGAAAATAAAGCTTTGTACCATCCAATAATCATCATTCCAAGCCTCATTACCTACCTAACCAACTATCAAAACCAAGTTCCAAATCGAGAATGTGCAATCATGACTTGACGAGCCAAGGTCACTATCAAAGGATTGTATCAAATATAACAACTGGGCCTAATTATTATTGTATTATTATTATAAATAAATCAACTAACAAAACCAAGGGGAAGGCCTGTGATATTTTGAAACAATAGAAGAAGACATCTTTGCACATATCCATCATGGATTTGTTGCGTATATCTAACATCCATAAAGACATCCTAAATGAGTATTTGAAACAATCCTTTGTTCCAGATGACATCACTCCTTAGAAATTCAAAGCCATGGTAGGACACTTGGCCCTTGGCCAAAATTTTACCCTTAACAAAAGTGGCATGCCATCTCTTGGCCCTCTATATAATAACGCATTATACATTAAGGTCAGTATAATGAACCCTAGAGTTAAATGTGTTCTTATAGACAATGGTTTGGGTCTCAACATTGTGTCTCTAAAGTTTGTCAAACATATTGGGTTTATAGTAGCTAAATTTTAGCTAAATACCATCATTATCAATGCATATGATAATGAATAATGAGAATATCAAGGTACTATTAGATTTCTATTAGTCATTGGGTCATTGACCCATGATACTTTATTCCATGTTTTAGACCTAGAACTATCTTACAATTGTTATTGGGATAACCTTAGATCCATGAAATCATGGCTATACCTCCTACATTGTATCAATGTAAAAAAAATTCACATTCAAGAATGGGAGTAACTATAAGAGTTGATCTTTAGCCATATCAGTATTATAAATGCCTTGAGGTCAAGTATAAAAGTTATAACTATAAATTGGGCATGAATCCTATGCAAAAATTAGATAGAGAAAGAGACCAAAAAGGAAAATCCATTGAATCAAGCCCATAAGTTAATTACATTAACCTAGATAGCTAAGCCTCTACCTCAGCCATGCTTCCACTAGACATTTGTAATCACTTCTATATAACTAACAAAGGTATCAGAGAATACAGTACCCATAATACATTCCATATTGACAAATTACGTAAAAATCCTAAATTTCATGGGATACCTAAGGAAAAAAATAATTGTATGGAGTTGTAAACCAAATGAAAATCTCATTTGAAAAATCCCATTATTTTCAAACTGACCTCTAGCCTAAAACATGACCCATTAGTAGAAGATGATCATAATTATACACTAATGAGTTATCCAACTATTACCAAATTTCAAAGTATCTTATTTCTAACCATATTATGGATTAATTATCTTATGAAGGGAGTGGCCTCAGGCTACATCAACAAGTCATGATCGAACCAGTCTCAATGACCAAGTATAAGGTAACCCATAGTATTAGATTTAAACCACCTAGGGGTGACCTTGCATTACTCATTCATATTCTAACACTAATGACTAGAAATGATGATGTTGATAGTGATGTGGGGTCTAATTAAAGCATCTAAAATGACTTGGATACTATACATTTATTTAACCCCAATGTCATTTTCATTATTTGAACTATTTATTTACCTTTGCGTATAACCCTTTACCATCCATAATTGATAGATTGGGACCAACAAGAGTCAGCAATGCCATTAGATGAGTTTAAAAATGATGAGGCCATATACAACTTTGTGGGATTAAGGATTCACATTCCTCTTGAAGAACACGACTAGGGCTTTACTATTAGAATGGATCCTACTACCTACTTTGGAGAATGGGTAAACTTAATTATCCAAAAACAAAAACAAAATAAAAAATTGATGTCTAAAATTGAAAACCTCTTTGAGGTGATTTTTGAGTAGGGAAAAAGTAAATAGAAAGGGAAGTCTCTTGGTGAAAACTAGTTTTTGACACCATTATATGGGGGTGTTCACCCCTCTTCCTATGAAGCACATAATACCTATATCCCATATCCTATTTATGGATTAGATATCAATACTAAGGAGTGAAAAGTTTTTTGCATAAATTATTCAAGAGTTCATTGAGGTATTTATTTCATGATGATGACAACATCAAGAGATTTTGATTCATCCTTCTTAGGAGAATTAGATGAGTTAGTCCATTTGGAGAACTTTTCCATTTCTAATAAATTCAAATCCTTGTCGACTATTATAGATTATGGTTCTATGCTTATAATAGAAACTACTTCAGAGGTGAATATTGGGACTCTACCGGACCCAAATAGGATTAAATTAGGTGCATCTCTCACTAAGGAGGAATGTGAATTTTTTACATCCCTTTTGAGTGAATTTATTGAAATATTTGCATGTGCCTATTTGAACATGCCTATTTGAGCATGCCATGTTTGGACCCCACCTTAGTTACACACCATCTCATTGTACATCCTACTTCTAAGCCCATTAAGAAAAAATTATGTGATATGAATCTTCATATTACTATGCTATTCAAGAAAGAGTTGTAAAAACTCTTATACATGAAATGCATCAGGCTGATCGATGATTAAGTGTGGATTTCAAACATTATTTAAGTAAGTAAAAAACAAAAAGGTATCAAAATCTATATTGATTTCATATATCAATAAATATTTCCCAAAATATGACTTCCCTTTGCCTAATATTGACATGATAATCAACTCAACAACTAGTTATGAAATGATTTGTTTAATGGATGATGTTTTAGGGTATAATCAGATTAGAATCACACTATAAGACAAGCACAAGACAACATCAACAACTCATTTGGGAATGTTTTTATTATCAAGTGATGTTGTTTGGATTTAAAAAGGTTAGAGCCACTTACCAAAGAGCTATGATAGTGATTTTCCATGACATGATGCATGACACTATTGAGGACTATGTCTATGATATCTTGGCTAAATCAAATACCTATGCCAATCATCCATATGTGCCATGAATAATCTTTGAGATATTTCAAAAGTATAACAACAAGATCAATCCAAATAAATATGTATTTAGAATTAATTTTGGAAAACTATTAAACTTCATTATCTCTATAGGGGCATTAAAGTTGACTTAACTAAAGTTCATGCAACAAAATAAATGCCACCACCATCTACCTTGAATCAGCTCTATAGTTTGTAGGGAAAAATTCAATCTTTCATACGCTTCATCTCATAATTAGATGAAAAAATGCCATTTATTTATGCATTTTCTAAAGAAAGGTGTTACATTTTCCTATAATGAAGAGTTCTATAAAGCATTTGATCAGATTAAAGGATATCTTAGCAACCCACCTATTTTATTTCCACCAATGCTAAACAAGCCAATACTTTTTTACCTATTAGTAACTGAGAATGCCCTAGGGGCACTTTTTCACACCATGATGAATAGAGCAAGGATTATGTCAAGTTTTATATGAGCCAAACATTGGTCATGTATGATCATAGCTATAAATTTATTGAAAACCCCTATTTAGTAATGGTGTTTGCAAACCAAAAGTTGTGTCATTATATGCTAAAAAATAAGACCATTTTTATTGCCAAAGTAGATATAATCAAGTATCTACTTTCTAAATCAGCTCTATAGGGCCATATGTAAAAATTGATCATGTTATTGAGTGTTTTTGAAATTGAATATGCCAGACATAATGTTTTTAATGGGAAAGAACTCATAGGTTAACTTGTCAAATCTCCTCTTCAAAATACTCAACCTCTTACATTTAGATTTCTAGATGAGGCCATTATGACTATTGAAAAACATATGCATCTCTTGAGGTTGAATAATATAAGATGTACTTTTATGGATCATTTAATACTTGTGGATTAGGGGCCATGATATGTTTTATTATGCCATGATGGGATACCTTTCCCAAGTCTTTTTGTATTGGATTTCCCTCTACCAATAATAAGGATGAGTATGAATCACTCATTTTATGGATTCATTAGGTAGTATAGTATAACATTCAACATTTACTAGTGTATGTTGATTCTTATTTAATCATCAATCTAGTCACAAAATAGTACCATACTAAGGACAAGAACCAATGATAAGAAGTTGGTACCCTACAAAGAGATGGTCAATACTCTCAATCATTAGATTTCCAACATCTAATTTGAAAGAATACCATGGGACAATAATAGAATAATTGATTCTATGTCCACTATTGGTTCCATGATTTATATCTTAAATAGAGTGAGGGATCAATTTATTGTTGAACATATCTTATCATTGTCACATAAACAATCAACTATTGAGATAATTTATGACATTTTCAATCCCACAACTCCCTGGTACTCAAAAATATATGCCTATATTCAACACCAAACCATGCCTCTTAGATTATCACATAAAAAAAAAGACTTCACCCATAAAGCTTCTCATTATACCCTACTTAGACCAACCTTATATCTTAGAAGCTATGATGGAACTCTAATTCATTGTTTACCTTTGATAGAATCAAGACTAGCATTAAGGGAAGTCCATGAAGGATTATGTGGATCCCACACCAGTGGGGTAATCTTTTCCAAAATGCTACTACGTACTAGTAAGTATTATCCAACAATAAAATTAGATGTAATTGCATATGTAAATAGGTGTTTCAAGTTTCATAAGCATGCCAATCTGATTCATGATCTATATAAGACTCTCAAACTAGTGAAAACACCATTGCCTTTATAAACATGGGGACTCAACCTCATTAGGAAGATCAATAAAAAATCATTAGATGGGCATAAACACATCCTCACTACTACTAAGTATTTCATTAAGTGTATGGAGGCCATTACCCTCACTTAGGTCACTGGTAAGTAAATCTCCAAGTTCATATTAAACCATCTCATCATTTTCTATGGTATCCTTGACAATATATCTAATAATGGTAGATAATTCAAGAATAAATATGTGAAAGTCCTTTGTTATCAATACCATATCAAGTAACATTTCTCTACCACCTATTATCCTTAAGACATTGACCAATATGAGGCTTCTAATAAAACCATGATTAACATTTTAAACAATATTATCAATGATGTTGGTCAAAATTATCACTTGAAATGATTTATCACCCTCAAGGCATACCATACTACATTATATACTCAAACATGAGTTATACCCTATTCATTTATTTATGGATTTTAGGCCATTCTTCCCATTGAGGTTGAGTTGCCTTCTTTCTAAATTTCATTGTATCACATCATCAATGATGAATAATATATAGTAGCTCATTTGCAAGAGATAGACCTACTTGATCAAAAAATTCTTGGCTATCTTGAATAATCTTTAGGCATATCAAAACAGACTAAAAGTATAAAACAATAGGCATGTTAAACATCATGAATTTGATCTTGGTGACTTGGTGTTAAAAGAGAATCATAAAAAATGTAAATGTTGAAAATAATAAAAAAAATTAAGTTCTAACCAAAATAGTTAGGGCCCTATGTATTTATTTCCAACTATGGTTTTGGAGCATACAAGCTCACTACACGAGTGGGAGTTGAACTTGATGAGTAATGAACATAATTTACCTCAAACGTTTTTACACTTGAGGTACTTGGATTATTGTCTATAAGGATCATCTAAGTTGTGTCACATTATACCCATTCTTTGTGTTATATCCCTTACCATTATACCATACCCTTAACCATTCACCAGATAATTCTTTCCACCTAACCTACTTATCACATTTTCCCCTAGTTTCAATTAATTTGTACATCAAGAACATTCAATGGTTGATGATAGATTTAATTCAAGTAGTTATTTTAGAATTATATGTTTGAATGGTATTATGTGATTGTAGTATGACAATGGTACTGGTAATTTCATCCTTTATTTGCTATTATGTTCCCACCTTGTGATACTATTAGGAATAGCTTTTACATTATGTTATTTTTGGTTATTTACAAGAAAGTAAATAAGTAACAGGTTAGTAATTATTAAATTGAAATATTGTTATATAAAACAATATTACGTTAGAGTATATTTATTGAGATATATTATTTATATTATTATAAAAATATATCATGTGCTTAATTGAGGGATTTTGGGAGAGAATCTTGGGGAGAATTTATAGTAAATACATTTCCTATAAATGTGTGTAATATCCCAAAATGTGTTATTCAAGAATTGAGATTAGAGTGAAATAATAATTTAGAGTATAGAGAATTATTTAGAATAGAAGTGTGAAATATATTATTATGTTGAAATAATTTGTCTACATATTCTTTGCATGAGATTATTCTGAGTTCAGCTCTTTAAGCTCTTAATAGTGGTATTAGAGAAACATTTGATCCATGTGGTGGGAATCTAATAGCTTTGCTAGGAAACGTCATACTAGCCATTACCCTATTGATGTCCACTGATGTTTAACATTATGTTTATTTTGATTTGTTCCTTTGCACAAATTAATATATCTTTGTAGTTATTTATGTAGTTTAGCAGTCGTCAAGATCAAACTTTTCAAAGCATTGGACATCATAAGCAAGGGGTTTCATTGTTAGCTAGCATTTACTAGGACTAAGTATCCATCTGGGTGTATTACACAAGTCAAATATATCACATATCAGTGAATGCATCTTCTATATTCAAGATATTTAATTGAAATCAAGTAACTCTATAACATCTACTAATGTTTTTGCATTGAAAGATTTGTAATCCTATAATCTATAGCCATTCTTATCCATCTATATGTTGAGATAGTATCTAGGATCATACACCTGCCATTCACACTTGTCTATCTTTTTCATGCTTAGAATCATCTTCTATCAAACATATATCATCAGATCTCCTATTGAATTATTGACGCAGAAGATTGCACCCTTGGTAGGAGGCCAAGCTCCTACCTTCTTCACATAACTATGGAAACTCCCTTCGCCTATGGGACTAGCGAAGCTGGAGGGGAGAGTCTCTAGATAAGGGCTAGCTCCCTTTGATGCATCATGTTCATTCTAGCAAGTGCTAACACACACACACACACACATATAGAATGGGGGGATGAAAAGGGAGAGAGATTATAGGAAAACAAACTACTCTAAAGAGGTGATGCACCAAAAATAATTCAACCTTCTCACCCTCACACTTAAAATTAGACAAATACACACATACACTTCAGACTTGGAAAAAGGACCAGGCTGTAAGAAACTTGGTAGGGAGGCTTTAATAGAAAATACAAAAAAAATAGAGATTGACCTAGGTGCTATGAAATGCACACTGTAAGTAATTTGTTTTGTTTTGCACTTCCAAATACAGCTCTCCTTATAGGCTACAGAAATGGCACCTTGTAGACAATAGATATGTTGGTGTTGAACCTATGAAAGCATCAAGAAACAATGACTAAACACAAACTAACACTCAAGACATACACAAAAATATCTATCCAAGATAGAGGTAAAATGTGTTTATTGATTCAGGTGAAATTTTGCCAGGGCTACGCCTTACAAATGTGGAAGATGATCTCTCAAAATGACAAGTCCTCAATATATAGGAGAAGAAAGGAGGCCTTTTGGTGCCCCTTTTTACAAGTGGCCCTTTTGAATCTCCTCATTGGGAAGAGCAAGTTGTCTAAAAAGTAAATGTTGTGTCGACCCTAGCTTTGACTTCAGGTATTTTTTTGACATGGCCGCATTGTTTCCTCATTAACTGAGACTACTTCTTGAAGGCACCTATTCAGTTTGTCTACTCATAAATATGAAATGAGGAAAAAGGATCATATGGTTGGTCATTCACGTCTCATAATGGTCAATTTATAACCACTATTTCACCTATTAGAGTCACTTCTCAAATTGGTGTTTCCCTTCACCACTTGGAATATTTGCCTACTCCATGCTCGAGACTTTGTCCTTTTCCTATCTTGTCTCTTATGGCTCCTTTGGCCCTCAGAGGTGATATTCTAATGGGTTGCTACATTTATGGGCTTCCTTTCATGGTTGGCATCCCTTTAGTTTGAAAATGAATGGCTATTTCATTGTGTTAATTTTAACATTCATGCAGTCGTCATCGCTTTGAAAACCAATAGCTAGTTTGATTTCTTAAGGTTGATGGCTTTCTGTACATCACTGTCTCTAGTAAATTGTCATCAGTCCTTCATGGGCTTTTTTGCTTTAAGTCCCTTCTTAGCACCTTCCTGAAGGGAAGGTGACCCTTCAGCCTTTGCTTTGAATTACTTTATTTAGCTGAGAGTCCCCCACAAGGGCACTTGCCTTTCGGGGTCCTTCGACGGGTTGCTATGCTCCTCTAGGTTGTTTCCTGGGTTTTTGTGGACTTTTTTCCATAGACATTTTCCCACAAAATTTTTTCTATGGACATTTTCCCATAGAATTTTGTCCATGAACAATCTGCCCTGGCCTTTGCTTTAAATTGCAACCCTTCCCGAATTCCTTCAGACTTTTTGTCCAAAGGAATTCCTTTGGACAAAAAGTCTGAAGGAATTTGGGACTTTGCCTTAACCAAAATTTTGAAAGTTAAAATGCCCCTTTGAAATGTTCCATGCCCTTTACAAGGGCACCTACTCTTCAACTTTGGGGGTGCCTCGTTGAACTTGCCAATGAGCTGACTGATCGAACTAGGCCGATGAACCAAGTGGTTTATTGAACTTATGCAACCTAAAATTGATTGGCTTCAAATAGCAAGGGAAGGAGGAGACCGATTTTAGCCTGTTGGGAAAAAATGGTCAACAAATTGGTGACTCCCAAGGGGAGCATGCCTGTTATGCTTAAAGAACAATTGCCTTGTAGTCCATTGGCCACGGACACAAGGCTAAGAAAACTACTACTTATGCAATAGCACTTAGGGAAAATAGGGAAAGAAAATAAGGGAAAATATATACAAATGAAAGGAGACTTAGTGGTAGTGCTTCAAATGTATCCCATTAACTAGGATATGCAGTTCTTCACCATCCAACCTGGAGAGTTGGAATGCATTATGTTACTTGCACTAAGTGATTATGTATGGGCCACTCCATATGGCATCAAATTTTGCATGTTTTCCAAGCTTAGCTCAGTCTTCGTCCCATTTCAAGACAATGTCTCCTTCAAATAAATATTTTGATGAAGATTTCTTGTTGAAGTGTCTCTTTGTTTATTGTTGGCAGCTGGTCATAGAAGCCATAGCCCAGTCCCTGGTCTCTTGGAGCTCCATCAGCTCACACAGCCTGACCTCCATGCTATTTCCTTCTTCTAATTGTAGCTAACGAGCGAGGTCCAATGCTAGAAATTCAAGTGAGATGGGAAGCCTAGCTTCCCTTCCATATATGAGTGTATATGGAGAATTTTTGATTGCTCTCTTTGGAGTGATTCGATCAGTGCACAGAGTTATTTTCAGCTTGGCGTACCAAGTCCTCTAATTTTCTTCCATGTTCCTCTTGATGATCCTAATCAATTTTTTGTTGGTGGGCTCAGCCATCCCATTCCCTTGTGGGTAATAATTTAATGAAGTGCTGAGATATATACCATACCTCAGCACCCATTCACTTGTTTTGGTTCCCAAAAAAGCCAAGGCATTATTTGAGATTATGGTGGCCAAGACCCCAAATCTTGTCACCAGGTCCTCATAAAAATCCAAGACTACACTTTCATTTGTATCCTTTAGAGAAATAGCCTCTACCCACCTTATGAAATAGTCTGTGGTGGTCAGGACCCACTTATGTCAAGCACTAGAGGGAGGATTGATCATCCCTATGAAATCTAGGCCCCACTGCATGAATGGTTGCTCAACTTGAATGGGTTGTAGAGGCATGGCAGCCAACCATTATTTCCCATTGAAAAGTGCACACTTCTGGCACTTTCTTACCCAAGCATGGGTGTCCTTGAAAAGAGTAGGCTAGAAATAGCTAGCCCTCATTATCTTTGTTGCAGTAGCTCTAGGAGTGAAATGACCACCTACTAGCCCATCATGGAACTAAGAAAGTACCTTATCATCTTGGTTTGGGTTGATGCATCTTAGAAGGACCCCAGAGAGATCCTTCCTAAACAATAATCCATCAACCAAAACATAAGAGAGAGACTAGAGCCTAAAGTACCTTCTTTCAGTCTTATCAAGACTCTGTCGGCACTCACCAGTGAGAAGGAAGTGCCTCAGGTCTGATGTCCAGTCCTTTATGATAGTTGGTTCTTCTATTGTAGTTGCATCATGAATTAGTAAGATGTCTTCCCCTTTCTACTTAAAGTCTACAGCAAGATGTTCACACAAGCCTCTTCCCCTCACCAGTTTGGTGATCTTGGTGTCTACGTCATACTCCATAACCTTGGTGATCCACCCACTCTCTTCTCATTTAAGTCTTAGTTGGTCAGGAAATCCTTAATGCCAGGATGTGGAACCATGAGGTGAATCCTACTATTGGACAACATATGTCTAAATTTCTTTAGGCTCTGTACTACTACCAAGACTTGCTTCTCTACATACATGTATCTGAATTAAAAATCCTCTATCCCTTGGCTAAAAAAAGTAAGTGGTTGCTTGAGGTCATCACCATTTGCTTGGGTAAGCATGGCAAAGACCACCTCTTCAATGTTAAAAGTGTAGAGGTTGAAGTCTTTGTTGAAGTCAGGGTTGATCAAAGTAGGAGCCTGAGTTATGGCCTACTTGATGGCTTCAAAGTTGTCCTTCCTTTGTGTTGTCCACTTAAACTCCTCACCCTTCCTTAGCATAGAGTACAGTGGCTTGACTATCTCTACAAAATTCAAAATGAATCTCTGAATAAAATTTATCCTACCAAAGAAAGTCTGAAGGCCTTTCTTGTGCTTAGGTAGGGACATCTCCAGGATAGAACAAACTCTCTCATGATCAATGGATAAGCCTTCCCTTGACATGATGTGGCTAAGGAGTTTCCCCTCATGAATAGAAAACATGCATTTCTTTGGGTTAAGAGAGATGCCAAACTCCCTACATCTTTCAAAAATCTGCCTAAGGTGTTTCATGTGTTGGCTCACTTCTTTGGAGAACACCATCACATCATCGAGGTATACCAGCACATTATTTTTTATCAAGCCTCCAAAATCCATGTCCATGGCTCACTAAAAGGTAGCACTAGCATTAGCTAGCCTGAATGGCATCTTCTTGTAGGTGAATGTTCCCCATTTGGTAGTGAAGGTTATTTTGTGCTGGTCATAGCCTTGCACTAGAATTTGATTATACCCTGAATATCCATCCAAGAGGGAGAAACACTCACTTCCTGTTACCTTTTAAGGATCTGCTCCATGCTTGGGAGTGGATAATGGTCCTTTAAAGAGACTTTATTAAGGTCTCTAAAATCAGCACATAGCTTGATCTCCCCATTCTTCTTTCTAACAAGAACAAGATTGGCCAGCCAAGAGGAATGTTTGATTGGAAATATAATCTCAAACTCAATCAATTTGGCCAGTTCCCTCTGCATGAGAGGCTCAAACATCAATTTGAGAGGTCTCTGCTTCTACGTGACTGGCCTAGCACCTTCTTTTAATTTGATGGTGTGCTAGGTGAGTCTTGGGTCAAAGCCCTTCAAATCACTATAATCCCATGCAAAAACATTAGCAAACTCCTGACACAACAAAATGAAAGCCTACCTTTCTTGAACTATGTAGACATTTCCAAGCACAAGCAGCTTGTCCTTGAAGATCTCAACCCTTTCATAATTCTCTTCCTTAGTTGTGATGCATGCCTTGTCATTTCTCAATTGGTCATCTCCATTGAAGATGCTCTCAAGAGTGACCAAACCTTTAGGGAGCTTATTATTCTTCAATTGAACAATCTGGTTTCCATATTGCTATTATAGCTTTGCCTAGTTATGTGTTGCAAACTCAGCTTCCTCCTATAAGAAGAAAGCTATTTGCTAGTCATTTTCAAAAACTTGCCAGTATGTAACGTTGTCAGGATAGAGGGCTGAACTACCACCTTTAGGTAGTGCAAACCATAGTCTCAACTTATCTCCCTGAAAACATCGAACTAAGCACCAATTGCTGCTAGCTTATCTACTTGTTTGTTTTACTCTCTGGGAATGGAGGTGATATTGAAAGTGAGGAAACCTTCCACCAAGTCCCAGACCCTATGCTTGTAGGACTTCAGTAAGGAATTCTTGGTTAGATTCTAGCCTTTCACTTGATTTATAATCAGCTCACTGTCTCCCAAAACTTGTAACTCCTTGATCCCTCTTTTTCTTTCCCATTCTAGACCATGGATAAGGGACTCATATTCTACAACATTGCTTGTGCAAGAAAAATGGAAATGGAAAGTTGAAAAGTATCTCTCCTTTGAAGGGGAGACTAACATCACTCCACCACCAGCTCCTAGCCTACTTCTAGAACCATCAAAATATAACTGCCATAGGCCTAGGTCTTTTTGGCTTGCCTTCATTATATTTGGTATGAAGGCACCCTCTTCATGTATGCAGTAGACTCCAAAGCTTGCCTCCTCTATGAACTTTTAAGGGTCATGCTTGAAGTTATCATTTCCCCACTCATCCAAGAGTAGGTTTGCAACTCCTTCAAGAGTAGAGGACAAAGATTGGTCTGTCTGGGACTCATTTGGGTCGATAATGGTGTAACTGACATTCACTACCTTGGGTGAATATGGTTCTAGATGGTCCTTGTAGAGTGGCTCATATTTGATCTTTACCTTGGTCCCATACTTGGTTCTAAAAACTAGATAGGACCAATTCACTACTAGATAGCCACCTATCTTTGATGTGAAGTCCTTGGACAAGTAAATTATGAAATAAGGAGGAACATCTGCTACCACTATATCATGGGGAATTGAAAATGTTGGGCAAGAATGCAATGTCAATCTTAAACATTTCAAAATCCTAACTATTTTTGCAGGTGTCCCATCTAGTTATAGGACTCCCTTATTCATCTCTTCATATTTCAATCCCATCTTGTTAGCTATGCACTTGGGCATCACTGAGGTACTAGCCCCACTATCAATGATGCAGTTGTGCACCAAGAAATCCCCTATAACCAAGGACACATAGAAAGGGGGAATTTTCTCTTCTTTCTTTACCTGACCTAAAGTGGAAGGTTGTCCATTCATCATTAAGACATTATCGGTGCTCATTGGGATAGCTTGTCGATCTAGCTCATGCAATTCCCTTTGTAGCATGTCTTTTTGTCGTGGTAGAGACAATGAATCTCATAAGGAGATGTTCATATGTAGCTTCTTCATCTGGTCCACTATATTGACTTGAGGACTACCTCCCTTCAAGTTTTCCTTGGGGCTAATTCCAACCTAAGCTATAGGCTAAGAGGCTGAAGGTATAAATGGTTGTCTAAAGTTTGGGGCCTTTTGATTTGAGTGTGATGGAGAAGGTGTTGTTGTCGATTGGGTGGTAGCTTGGGCTTCTCCCAATGCTATTCTCTTGAATCTTATGTTGGATACAACACAGTCAGCCTAACTGTCTACAGTGCCCACATAATTCACTAAATAAAATTCCCCTTCTAGATGATTCATGAGGGTAGAATCAGGCTAGGCCTAATTGCTATTCATGCTGGGTTGCATTGGAGCCTTAAAAATCTAGGACTGAGTGGCTGCCTGATTGTCTGCATTCTGGTAATAACCCATCATCTCATTTGTATAAATAGCCTATTCCTAACCATAGCCCATGGTCAAACAACTTGGCTATTCCTATACTAGGTTGTTCTGAACGGGCACCATGACCTTAGATGATGAAGGGGGGCCTAGATTGTAACTTTGAAATATCTTGGTCTGAGTAAGCTAACCCTGTCCTTGATTATAGTTTTGAAAAGGGGGTCTAGGGGCTTGACCATAATGTTGGTATCCTTAATTTGGTCTATTGCTTTGAGTTTATTACCTTTTAAGAGCTACAAGTTCAATTGACATGCTCTGCAACAAACTCTTAACCTCATGAAGCTCATTGGATGGAACAATAGCTGGTTTCTCTATGCTAGGCAAAGGAGCTAATGCGGGAGCAATGGCATGAATTAGAGGTAGCATTTTTGGGAAAAGTGGCATGTGAGGTCTAGGGGCTATTTTCCCAGCCTGTACTAAGCAATTTTCAACTACTATGGCTACGTCATAAGTAACAGGTAGTATATGTCCTCCCATGGATTGTATCATCATAACAATATCATTGTTTAATGCTTTTAAATAATATAAGAAAGCATAGCTGGGAGTCAGTCTTACCATAATGGGGATTCTATCCCAAGTCTTTTGAAACTATGTGTTGAAATCTTGCATATATTCATGTGGGGTTCTTTTGATTGTCATTAGCTACTCAGCAAGCGAGAGGCCATTGCACTTTTCCCCAAAGCAATCTATCAACTGAGTACCCAATTCATTCCAAGAATGGATTGAATTTATAGGCAAGGTCCCGTACCAGTCAAGGGCCTTGCCTTTGAGAGACAATGCCAGCAATTTGATGGCGATATTTTCCTCCGTGACATTATGAATATTGTAGAGGTTAGCAATATTCCTAATGTGCTCGATGACTATAATGGATCACTCTACATCAAAAGAAGGCACATTTTTTAGGGTTGTTCCCAAGATTGGATCATAATGTGGGAGATTCAAGGGGCTCTAACCAAAAAAAGTTGCAAAGGGCAATACCATAGCTGGGATGGGTTGTAACTGTGGCTCTGCTACATATGCATCCCTTACAATAGGTATGGGAGGGTGGCTTGTTGAATAAGGATGGGTCTTCTCAAACCTTAATCTTTTTGTTGAGTTTAAAGGCAACTCAATGAAATCGAAGGGAACCCCTTTGGAAGCAGACCGTGTGGTGACCTTAGGCATAGAAAGTTAAGAAATTGGTCTTGATTAGAAAACTAAAGCTCTAACCAGTGGATTTGCTAGATGCTAGAAATATTTGATTTGCTATAACAGGACTAGCATCAAATCCTGAAACCTTACTGAGTTGTAAAACTATGTCCCATCAGGTGTGCCAAAACTGTTGATGCAAAAGATTACACCCTTGGTAGGAGGCTAAGCTCCTACCTTCTTCATGCAACTATAAAAACTCCCCTCTTGCCTATGGGACTAGTGAAGTTGGAGGGGAGAGTCTCTAGATAAGGGCTAGCTCCCTTTGATGCATCATGTTCATTCCAGCAAGTGCTAACACACACACACACACACACACATAGAATGGGGGGATGAAAAGGGAGAGAGATTACAAGAAAACAAACTACTCTAAAGAAGTGATGCACCAAAAATAATTCAACCTTCTCACCCTCACACTTAAAATTAGACAAATACACACATACACTTTAGACTTGGTATAAGGACTAGGCTGCAAGAAACTTGGTAGGGAGGCCTTAATAGAAAATACAAAGAAAATAGAGATTGACCTAGGTGATGTGAAATGCACACTGTAAGTAATTTCTTTTGTTCTACACTTCCAAATATAACTCTCCTTGTAGGCTATAGAAATGGCACCTTGTAGACAATAGATATGTTGGTATTGAACCTGTGAAAGCATCAAGAAAAAATGACTAAACACAAACTAACACTCAAGACATACACAAAAATATCTATCCAAGATAGAGGTAAAATGCGTTTATTGATTCAGGAGAAATTTTGCCAAGGCTATGCCTTACAAATGTGGAAGATGATCTCTCAAAATGACAAGTCCTTAATATATAGGAGAAGAAAGGAGGCCTTTTGGTGCCCCTTTTTATAAGTGGCCCTTTTGCATCCCCTCATTGGGAAGATCAAGCTACCTAAAAAGTAAATTCTATGCCGACCCTGGCTTTGACTTCAGGCATTTTTTTGACATGGCCACACTGTTTCCTCATTAACTGAGGCTACTTCTTGAAGGCACCTACGTAGTTTGTCTACTCATAAATATGAAATGAGGAAAAAGGATCACATGATTGGTCATTCATGTCTTGTAATGGTAAATTTGTAGCCACTATTTCACCTACTCGAGTCACTTCTCGAATCGGTGCTTCCCTTTGCCAGTTGGACTATCTACCTGCTCCATGCTCAAGACTGTCTTTTTCCTATCTTGTCTCTTATGGCTCCTTCAGCCCTCGGGGGTGATCTTCTAGCAGGTCACTAATTTTTTAGGCTTCCTTTCATGGTTGGCATCCCTTTAGTTTGAAAATGAATGGCTATTTCATTGTATTAATTTTGACATTCATGCAGCCATCATCACTTTGAAAACCAATGACTAATTTGCTTTCTTAAGGTTGACGGCTTTCTAGACATCACCGTCCCTGGAAAAATGTCATCTATCCTTTGTGGGATTTTCTACTTGAAGTCCCTTCTTATCACCTTCTCGAATGGAAGGTGAGCCTTCAGCCTTTGATTTGAACTACTTTATTTGACTGAAAGTCCCCCACAAGGGCACCTACCCTTCGGGGTCCTTCGACGGGTCATTATGCTCCTCCAAGTTGTTTCTCGAGTTTTTACAGACTTTTGTCTATAGACATTTTCCTATGGACTTTTGTCTCCAGACATTTTCCCATGGACTTTTGTCTGTGGATAGTCTACCCCAGCCTTTGCTTTGAACTGTGGCCCTTCTCGAATTCCTTCAGACTTTTTGTTCAAAGGAATTCCTTCAAACAAAAAGTCTGAAGGAATTCGGGACTTTGCCTTAACCAAAATTCTGAAAGTTAAAACACCCCTTTGAAATGTTCCATGCCCTTCACAAGGGCACCTACTCTTTGACTTTGGGGGTGCCTCATTGAACTTGCCAATGAGCCGACTGATTGAACTAGGCTGATTGAACCAAGGCTGATGAACCAAGTGGTCTATTGAACTTGTGTAACCTAAAATTGACTGGCTTTGAATAGCAAGGGAAGGAGGAGACTGATTTTATCCTGTTGGGAAAAAATGGTCAACATGAATATAGCTACAAAAGAAATATTCACTCCATGTACCTATAAACTGCTCATGCATTGAGCTCCTTTTACCAGTTGCATATTTATCCCAACTCTTGAGATTTCCATGCATCCATGGAATATCCATTTTGTGCTAAATGTGAGATATTAAAATATATTTATAATGTTTTCCTACATATAGTTTTGGTAAATGATCAATATAGCATTGACCCTCTAGTCATATTGTAAACATAAAAGTTTAAATCAAATTTCCATGCCATCCATATATGCAAGTCGTGTCATGGTTAGTTGTTATTAAATTTTTATTTAAAGTAGATTGGTCTTTATTTTTAGTCTTAGTCATAAATTTGAGTCATAAGTTCTTTATAAAGTTTTTTTTTTATTTCCATAAAATTCATTGAGTTATTTAAAAATCTTTATACTTTAGTTAATAGTTTTTAATTATTTAATGTCCTATATTCAAATGATTGCTAAAATCTCTAATCTCAAGTCTAAAGTAATAAAAGTCAAAAGTAGTATTTGGTTTAATATTTTTATGGTGGTCTTTTGTCATTAATATGTCTTTGGTCAATTAAAATTGATCATATATCAAATTTAATTTATTGTGTCATTGTGTCAAAATTTAATATGAGTCAAGTAGTCGTTATCATCTTAATTGTCAAAAAAATTATTGGGTCTATTGTCAATAAAATTTGTCATGTCAATAGTTTAGTTATCACTATTAAAAAATGTAAAAATATCAAAAAGAGTAATGGACACATTTTTGCTTGTATGCAACATTTGCATTATGGGGGGATTTCCATCAAAAAAATCATGTATCTAAGCATCATCGACACATTGCCTGAGTAAACACTAATATACTAGAGGATGGAGGCTACATAGAGGAAGTCTTTCAGTGACCTCTTATTAGTCTCCAATAATGGGGCCACATCATTTTTTAGTGGCATAGTGTGGTGTGTTTTTTCATTATAATTTCAGTTGTGTATTTTTCAAAATAAGAATAGAAGTATAATACATGTTTGTGATATGTAATTGTGTGAAATTCCAAACATGATTCCCTAATGTTGAAACATGTGAAAAGACAAAAATCACTAAGGTAAGTCAATTCATGGATCTTGAAAAGGTTTGTGGTAGAGATCTAGAAAACCACCAAGAGGTGAATAGTATTTTGGCAATAGTTAGGAGAGTAGCTATTGTAGAGATCCCTTGAATTTCTTACTTCTTCATGGATATGAACCTCAGTGACACATCCATTATGGTCACATAATATAAATTTTAGATGTGTTCTTTCACATAATAGTGGTCATGTACAACAAGATTGTGTTAATATTATGTAGATCTATGAGTATGTGGTGGCATATAGTTTAGTGCCAATTATTGAAGGTAGATGGTGTTCCTATTCATTTAAAGGTTTTTGGTAAACCTGTAAAACCATGGGAGGAGTGAGGCTCTCTGTATCAAGTTCATAAGCCAAATAGGGCATGCTACAAGAGGTGAGCATAATGTAGATAAAAGTGTGAATGTTTTTGTACCATGTAAAAACTATAGGGGGAATGTTACGAATAGATTTTACATTATTCTAGTTTTGGGTATTTACAAGAAGGTAAATAAGTAACAAGTTAGTAATTAGTAAATCAAAATATTGTTATATATAACAATATTATATTAGAATATATATATATATATATATATATATATATATATATATATTGAGATATATTATTTATATTATTATAACAATATATTGTGCACTTAATTAGAGGTATTTTGGGAGAGAATATTGGGGAGAAGTTATAAGAAATACATTTCCTATAAATATGTGTAATATCCCAGAATATATTATCAAAGAATTGAGATGAGAGTGAAATAATAATTTAGAATATAGATAATTATTTAGAATAGAAGTGTGAAATATATTGTTGTGTTGAAATAATTTATTTTCATATTCTTTGCATGAGATTATTCTGAGTTTAGCTCTTTGAGATCTCAACAAAGACTAATTATAACCACCTATGGTAAAATTAGTACCATTGATTCTTTGTCATTATTTTCTAATTATAACCACCTATGGAAAAATTAGGGACAACACCTTTAACCATCCATTGTCACATCACCTTGCCATTATTATTCTCATTTACCTTGCTATTTGAATTTATCTAGAACTTATTGGTACTCAATAGGACCTATTTTTTGTAGGTATAACTATAGTGACTTGAGGTTCTACAAATCTATGTAGGCAGCACTCAATTTACATTGAGGATAGCTTAGTCACCCATTTACCAAGTTCTCATTATTTTACAAGAATTTTAAGATTTGAATGCTCTCATCATTTTGAAAGTAACCTAAGCCATATGATCTCTCTATTTTATGAGCTTGGACCATGTTTTATCTCATAATTATATATTTATTTGAGATATTAAAAATGCTAAAAAAAATTGAAATAGTTTCCAAACCCTTAAACATTTGTAAAGACCTTGAAATTATAATAATCACAAAATCATGAAAATTGGCTTAAAATTTCCATGCAAGATATAAAGCCACCAATTTTTTTGGGGTGGACCATATTATCTATATAGTTTCATTTTTATACCACCTTGGTCTTTTTCCTCTCATTTCTAGGAGAACTACATTAGCCTAAGGTCTACACGGACCATGTAGGTAGCACTTGGATACATGGGGTATCTTTGATTAGCTCGATCGCACCTTCATTTATTTTTAAACCACTTATTTGCCTTAAGGAATTTGGGACCCCTAGTTATTTCATGAGTAACCAATTTTCATTTAGTTTCTCCATCTTCATTGGACTTAGCTATATGATTTCACCATTTTGTGAGTTACTATTGTGAGCATTTTGTATTTGACTTTGTTACATTAATAACCACTTGGTTTTAGACGTATGCTCTCATCATTTTGCAATAAATTTCTATTTAAATGCTATCATTTTTTTGTGAGTACCCATTTTCCAACACTTATAACATTTTGTGATCTCATTCTCATTTCAAGCCTTAGATGAGATAGTATGAATTACCAATTTGGTTCATTTTTGGATACTCATATCTTGACTTTTAGTGTGGTTTTAACCTATACCATACTCTTATGCTTGCACTATTTATTTGTGTTGATGCTTTTATGATTGTGAATGTCATCCCTCTTTATTTATATGCATTCACCATTTTTTGGGACCATTCATATTTTACTCTACACATTAATCATGTTTTCTTATCATTCATTTTCTTATATCCCATATCCTAGGAGCCTAATGTTTACATTAGATCTTGTATCCATGGAACTATGTAGGCAATTTCCACTCACCTCGTGCATCTAAAATTAGCTTGGCTTCCCATTAATTTTATTTTATTCCCCCATTTTGTTTGTGTTGTTTTGTTGTCTCCTTTGGCCTAGGGAAAATATTTATGTCATCTTGTTTGTTTCGTTATCTCCTATAGCCTAGGGTAATGTTTGTCATATTATGTGTCATTATTTCCCTATAGCCTAGGAAAAACCTCATACCTTTTATTATTATGTTATTTTACCTATGCCATTGCTACCTATCTTAGGGGTCACCCTATCCAAGATTAACGCCTTTATTATACACACAAAAATAATTTTTTTCTATTTACACTAGATTTGTGATTAAACACTCTTTGTGTATTATTTTTTATATATCTTAATTTGTTTGTTTCTATGTGCTTAGGTTAGTTTGCTTACTACACTTTTTTTTTTTGCTTTCGATTGTTTAGTTGTTTTGATTTTTTTTGTTTACTTTATTTTTTTAAATTGTCTATTTATTTATTTTATCTATCTTTATTTGTTCTCTTTGTTTTATCTTGTTTATATTATTTGTTTGAATCGTGTTTGTTTGTTTTTGTTTATTGGTGTTTTGTTTATGTGTTTTATTTGTTTATTATTGTTTTTTATTATTTGTATTTATTTAGTTGTTTGTTCACATGTTTTATTTATTTTTTAGTGTTTTGTTTATTGGTTTTTTATTGTGTTTTATTTGTGTATTTTATTTGTTTATTATTGTTTTTGATTATTTGTATTTATTTAGTTGTTTGTTCACATGTTTTATTTATTTGTTAGCATTTTGTTTATTGGTATTTTGTTGTGTTTTGTTTGTTATTATTTTATACTTTTTTTATTTGTGTTTTGATTTGTTTTAGTTTGTTGGTGTTTTATTTTTTGTTTGTATAGTTTATTTATTTTATTCATTTCATTTGTTTATCAATTTTGTTTGTTTGCTTGTATAGTTTGAATATATTTTGTTATCTTTGTTTGTTTGTTCATTCTATTTATTTGTATCATCTTTGTTTGACTTTATTTGTTTTTTATATTTTGTTTATTTTTTTATTCTATATTATTTGTTTTGTGTTTAGTTTGTTTACATTTTGTTTGTTTATATGTTTATTTTTATCTATTGTTTGTTTTATTTATTTTTATCTTTTTTTATTTGATTTGTTTCTTTATTTTGTTTTTGGCTTTTTTGTTGCTTGGTTGTCATAAGATTATTACATTTTATTTAAAATTAAGTCTTGTTTATCCATATCATGTACTTAGCTTATAAATTTTCATATGTAGTCTTATACTTGATTTATTTGTTATGTTCACACTTAAGATTTGAATATTCATATCTTATTTCTAGGTTGTTTATATTTATGTTTAAGATAAGTTTCCCATGATTAGGGTGTCTATTGACATTTTATCTATCCATAACTATCATGTATAATACCATGAGCTAAATTAGAACTATGCTCACAAAATCTATTCTAGAAATGCAATGGCAATACTTCTCCAATATATCAAAAACTAGCCAAATACCCAAACACATGCTTGAATCCATGAGTAATGAACAAGAGTAACAAATGATTTATTATGTGTTTATAAATATGAGAATCTCTAAATAAATATCCATATGATTTATAAAACATAATCATATGATAACCAACATAACATATCATAACCATGGCATAAGAAATAAATGAACACAACATACATAAATCATAAACATCAACAATGTTAAAACATTCATAATGTTAATCAATGATAAACATGATAATGAGCATGATATCATATATATCATATACATGTATGTCAACCTCATGGGACCCAAAAATTATTTTTAATATATCTCAAATTTCATACACAAAGTATATATACATATCATGATGGTGTCTCAAAAATGCATAAGTATGCTGATATAATGCCATATACCAAAATAAATCCTAAAGGTATGCCAAAATGCCAAAATGTCAAGGTCCCTATGAGAAAATCTAGCTATATATATCCATGGGGCTTATAGCTAGAGGAGGCCTTGCTAGCCCTTGTGGTCCTAGTGGTGGTGGTCATGGTTGATGAATAGACCAGATTGAGGCACCTAAAATATGAGTCATATTGTGAGACTGACTAGATCTACTCATTGTCCTTTGTTCATCCTAGATCTCAAAAGTAACAACCTATTGATCCCTAATAATGGTAGACTCATAGGTTCACCTATGATAGGATGCCTCATCCTTAGCCTGAAGGCTCTCTAGAATAATTTATGAAAATATGTCATATGTATTATTTCCTCAAGATACATCTCACTCTCATCTCATCATATCCACAATGGCCAATGTTTGATCCTACTCACTAATGGCCTGGTTAATCTCAATAGTAATTTAGCCTTACACTAACACCACCCTATCCATATATACCTTTATCCAAGTAATCTTAATCTTTAGCCAAGTCATATCATCATCCCTCATGTCTAGGGTGATATATAAATTAGATAGGTGATGTTATAGCCCTTTAACCTCCTATACCTGATAACTAATCTCTTGTTCAATCATGTTAATATCCACACCTATTGTGGCCATACTAAAATTCCATACCTAGCCTAGATCTACTTGTGTGCCTAAATGCCTTGCCTGGTCTAAGTCAAGCTATACCACTACCACCAATATTGAGCATAGATCTAGTGTCATCACATCTGGACCCCCATCATCCCCATCATTTCCATATCCTCCATCAAAACTTTCATCATCATCCACATCTCATTTAAACTCTCCTTCCATGTGCCACTGCTTTTAAGCTAGGTCTCATCCTCCATCTCCTTGATGTTCATAGGTACCTAACCCCTTACTAGTACTAGAGATATCAAACTCAAAGGGCATAACTATACCCACTAGTGCATATAAACTAGAGTAACCCCTATATCCACAACTCATCATACATAGACCTAGATAGCCTTTGGTATGTTGATATGGCTCATTGTGACCTCACTCCTCAATATTGTAAGAGCATCCTGGCTAATCTCTCACATGACATGATCAAAACACCAAGGCCCCTTAGATACATCCTATGTAAATCCTAATTACCTAAGTACCTAATTAGAGTAGTATTCCTCTATAATATAGGACTACCTCTTAGTTAAATAGCATCTAGTGGTCATGAATCCCATGTACCATCCAACCCTAAACCGCTATAGCTGATAGGTGAGGTATGGCATCTAAATGAATAATTATGGTGTCAGATCATCAAACATATGACCATAAAAGGGTATGTCTCCTTTATACCCATGATTTCTAGCTTTAATCTAAGCCCAAACATAAGCTATTTTATACTTAGGATCCCAAATATTGTGCATCTTAATTTATCACTTAATAGTTATATGATACCAAACCTAGAACATGATAAGTGTGTAAGATTCAATACTATGTCTACCTTGGTATGCTATCAAGTGAAAATATTTATATAACTATGTTAGAATAGTTGGTATTTAATCAAACTATTTTGAATCCTCCAACATGCTCCTAACCATGCCACTTAGCCCCATATGGAAATAATGGCCACTCTTGTCAGGTAGAAAGATGTTGATGATAATGGCCATAAGAATAACAAAATATCTATCAATCAGAGCTGGTGGTGATGGATTCCTAGTAGGTAGATCATCTAGTTGAATATTTGTATAGGTCTTAATCAGGTTTATATCAACCTTCCCCTAAACCATGGGGATACACTAATAACTAAATATATCAAAGAACCACATGATGTTATGTCGGTGGTGTCTAGAATAAGTATCACCTACACATAAATATATTAAAGATACACAAAGTATTCTAAAGTGTGATAGTAACCTCCCTAGTCAGCAAGTGAAAGGTGGATGTTTCACTATGCCAAAACTCTACTAGTGTACTCAAATGAGCCTAATCAACCTAGATAATTGGCATCCATTCCATGTCATGTAGGTTTGACATCTAGAGGAAGGTAACCAAGGACTCAATCCAAATCTGTAGGGTCCACAAATAGTGTGATCATCTTTCATGATAAGTAAGAATAAACAATTGTTCCTATAATAAAAAAATGTTATCATTAGCTTGACTACATATCACTACTAAATATTAAGCCTAACCTAATAATCCTAACTGATCTTCTTCTAAATATTAGGACTTTACCATTTTTTGAGATGCCAAGTGCAATTAATGCTAGTAAATGAAAATTAATGACCAAGGTGAGGTTACTCATCACTGCCCCATTATGTGGTGGTTGCATGTGCTCCCTCACTCATTTTTATATGTGTCATCGATCTCTTCTATGGGCCATTTTATCTCAAAAATTCATGTAGAAAACCAAAGCTATAATTCTCAAAAGGGCTAGGGTGAAAATGAATTGTTTTTCACCCTAGGAGTGAATACATAGCCAAAAATAATAATTTTTACCCCTAGGGACTATAGTTCATTTTATGAACTCAAGTGTATTTTTAACATATATGGTCTATTTTTCATGTTATTTAATCCTAAATGCCTTAGTTTTTAGTCATATTTTAATTAGACCATCATTTTGGGCCTCCCCTGAGACCCATTTAACAACATGATTTTTTAACTTATATCTTGTGTTTGTTTGAACATGTATCTTATAATTCATATTTAGGCTAAAAATTTGGTTTTATCCTTTACCAACTCATCATAAACCTATTTTATGAGTCTTTTACATAAGCTACCCTTGACAATTTACCCTAGTGCGATAAATTATTTTGTGATTGATCAATGATATATCTTGCCTTTCTGGGCATTTTCATTTTCAATCTCATAATTTAAATTATGAGAATGATTATAACCACCTTTGGGAAAATCCTTATTTTTTCATCTTGTGTTAATGATTAAAACCACCTTTGGGAAAATTAGTGTTTTTCATTATATTCCTAATTATAACCACCTTTAGGCAAATCTATGTTTTCCTTTCCATTCCTGAATTATAATTACCTTTGGTCAAATTAATGTTTCCCATTTTATTCTTGATTATAATTTCCTTTCAGCAAACCAATGTTTTCCCCACTTTTAGTTCCTAATTATAACTTTCTTTGGGAAAATTAGTGTTTCCCATTTTATTGCTGATTATAATTACATTTGGGCAAATCGGTATCTAGTAACTATCCTTGCCACTACTTATAACTAAATTTGGGAAAACTAATTTCACACCCTTCATTACAGATTATAATCACATTTGATAAAATTAGTGACTCCACAACCACTACTTTTTATAATTACCTTTGGTAAATTCATTAATCCCACCCCCATTACCACTAGATCATGTCATTTTATTCATTTTGAGGGATTGTTCAATGAATCTATTTTGTCACCTACTCCCTCAAGGAGTCATCAAGGGATTATTGACCACCCTTTGGGGAATGAACCATTTAACCAATTTTGAATTCTTTTAAAATACCTTATTTTTCTTATGTCTCACAATGCCTTCTTAAATAGGGGCAAACTATAGACACTTAGTTTTGGCCACTTTCATGCCTAAACTGGGAATTAATTCAATTTATAGTAAATGACACATTTCAAGCTTAGAAATCAGCTAAAATTCCTAAATTCATCTATGTAAGGGATTTAATTGCCCAAAAACATGATGATGCTAGCTTAATTGGTATATTACCTTGCATGCATGTAAAACCTAGTTTAATTTTAACCCTAGTCAAATTATGACCTAATAATTTGATAATTTTGTCCTATCAATCTATTAATTCATAACATTTAAAACAATTACCAAAAGCCAATATTAACTAATCAAGATTAATTACATTATAAATCTTAATTTAATTGCCTAAACAAAAATTTCAAATCAAATTAGTGAATTTCATTTACTAAAAAAGGAATTTTTAGCCAAATATAAAGTCAAAGGTTAAAGGAGCTAATAAAGTGATTTACTATTTCTTGAATAGTAAAAAATTATGAGTCACAATCTCACAAATATCTAAAGTGAGTTGTCATGCCTAAAAATATATGAAATTGAGGTGTCAAAATTTCATGAGTATTTTGAACCAACCTAGGGTTAGATTGACTCAATCTAGGTCAATTTAGACTCAACCCAAGTTATAATTTAACCTAACCTCATGAGGGTTAGATTTAGTTCTTTGAGCTATAAATACAAGTTCCCATACCATATGACAACAAGGTTTTGTGTGTAAGGTTATTCTGTTAGAATACCTTCTTGAAGCCTTTGAGAGTAGTGTTATAATGCCCAATTTATGTCAAGTTTCACACCAAGCCACACGTGATTATTGGAGAGATACTACCACCATGGAAGAGCATTACTAGAATATTCAAATTGTCATAGGTTGAGCACAAACATCTTATGCTAATAAGTAAGCATCAAATTTGAAAAAAAGAGGTAAGAAATTTGTATTGTGTTTATCTCTATTTTGTGATCTTGCTTATTATGTTATGCTCTCCTTAGTTCTTAGGCAAGAGTGTTTAGTCTTATTATATTTTATGCTTGATTTTTTGTCATTTGGACTAATAAGGAACTAATCTACATATTTTTTACTATTTGAACACCTAAGGTAAAACCATAACTAGACCATATATGTATTTTAATGTGTGTTATTTATATATTAATGAAATAAAACAAATAATTTCATTGGGTAGCAAGAAAAAGAGTCTTTAAATATATAAAAAGAATAAAAAAATTAGGCTCAAACACTCTAGGGTAGGATATTTATGTATACACATATATGTTTTTAGGTACTTGACAATGGTAATTTTTTCCACATCCTAAACCATATGAGTTACACCCAAATACTTGGCTCTTATTCACAAATCATCTAATCTATTTATCTATATGTAGGCTTCACCATTTGTTTTCCATCATTAATATAGAAAACCTTCTAGGTCAAATGCTCAAACTAACTCCTACCACCCTTGTACTATCTCCATCTATGGAATCTATCCATGATCTTTTAGGTTAAGATTGTAATAGTCAAACAAGATTTATACTTTAAGACTATCCACTTAAGTAAATTGTTTCATGTGCAAACTAACTACTATTTTACAAATTTCAAAACATTATTTTGGGTCTTCTCGCATGTTTCATAAGGTTAGTTCATGTAAATTATCAAAATGCTTGCCTATAAATACAAATTAAATGCCATTCATTATCCAAAAATTGGCACTATCTATTAATAAATTTTACACTATTTCACATTGAAAAGATATTCCCTATTATTTCCAAATACAAGATCATTTACAATGTGCATCCAAAAGGCAAGTAAAAATAATCTCAAAATAAGTTAAGAGCTATCATTGTCAAGTATAGAATCCATTTTTATAGTTATATTCACAAAATCAAGGAACACAATTGTAAAATCACTATAGATGGGAGAACTACATGGGCTTAATTTACCTCCTTAGAGTATTGGATATGTAGGTAGTGATCAATCATCAAGGGGGAAATTAGGGTCAAAACAAACCATTATGTTCCCTCTTTTTTATTGGTTTCAAAATTTTAAAGTGCCCATAGGGTTTCAAAGGTAAAATAAGTAAAACAACAAATTCTAAATAAAAAAATATGAATCAAAATATTCTAGCCTACTTAGTTGACATAGACAAATAAGGTGAAAATTTTATATTTTTGAAAAATTCAATGCAAACAAGTCCACCATCAATATATTCGAGTAGCCTACAATATTATTCAGATATAACAACCTTATCTAGGAATATTATTAGATTTTGCTTCTAATATGTCATTGTCAAATTTCTACTTTTCTATCATTTTCCTATCAATTTTTAGGTGCATTCAACTAAGGCAAGTCCATAGTTAATAAAATCGAGTGGATTATGCTATAATCCATAAATACCAGTCCTATCTAGGAGCATTTTTATATTATTTTCCTAATTTTGAGCATGTATAGTCATAAATTATATTAATTTGAACTTTTATATATTTGAACAAATAATAAAAATCTAGATTGGAGCTAAGTACATTTGTTCTTAATTTTTTCTAAAAATAATAGTTTTCTATATTTATCAATTTACAAAATTAGAATTGCTATTTATTTTATATCTTTAGAAATACTATATCTATCTATTTTCACACTTATTAGTTACAACACATCCATTATTAGATTAAAAAATAGGTAAAACATGTTGGTGATCCTATACATTTTTTGTGCATTGATTTTTTTATTTGTGTCCTAGGGATTCAAATTAATTTATAATTTATATATAAAAAAATACTATTTTTTTAATTTTTTTTCCATCTCATATTCAATTTTTAATTTAATTTATATTTTTTTACTTTCCTATAAATTATGTTCTAATATTTTTAAACCTCATGGAGCTATCATTTTGGGTAAATTATTCTTCATTATTACCTGATCTATAATGTGAAAGGTACTACCCCAATACTCAATCCATTAAAAAACACTATATGTGGATTTAATTTTCCAAATACCTTATGATATATCAAAAACACACAAGGTATTATCTTTTTAGTCATAAGAAGCCTTTTATTGTTTGCTCTTGTAGGGCATTGGTAATCATTTAATCCTAAGATGTTACTCTCAATGTATTATAGAGATGAGATAATGTGGCTATGGAATGGTGGAATCCTTCATAGTTAGTGAACCTTGGGCCATTTTCACTATTTTATGACTAGGATAAGTATATATGAGAGCCTATATGGAAAAAAAAACCTTGACCAATTACACCCCTAATCTACTTTTAAAAATTCAAAATTTTAAAATCAAATCATTGAAATAATGAGTGAGTTGTGCTAACACATGTTGAGTTTCATTATCACATTCTATATTACTTTCCAAGGTGTTGTCTTGATTCATTATATACTAGCTTAAATTAAACTCAAATAAAATAAAAATTCTAAAGTGAATAATTTAAAATATCAATCATTACTCAACTCACAATGTTATAATAATATTCCTAAGATACAAATACCATTATATCAATTTTTTTTTAAATTAAGTATGACTTGGAAACAATAATATTCATAAATTTAAAATTATATATGGCATAATTTTTAGGATTACCCTTTATTTATGATAATTTATTTTATCCTAAATTCCATTTATATATGTGAAATTTTTATTTATGTGAATTATAAATTCACATAAATATAGATTCTATGAGGTGTCACTCACCTCTTTGTGTCCCTTTAGGATTTGATAGTTACTTACATAAGTAACCCCTTCTCCCACTTGTCACACACCTCCATTCACATTCTAAGGGACTAGGCCACAAGTGGCCTTTCCTCTCCTCATTTCTCACTAGAAACTCATAGCTCTCTTGCTTCTCGATTTTCTCTTGATTCTAAATTGTACTTGTGGAGATTTTGGTGACAAGCCTTCTTATAAGATCATGTGGGTTTTTCTCTGATATGTTAAGCTTTCCACTTTAAAATTCTTTTCTCATTTATGGTTTGCAACTTAAGAGGTAGCTTTGCTTTTTGATTTTTTTATTTCCATGCTTTCATTTGTCATTGATGAATGTTCTTGGGATAATCTCTTCATGGTATTAAAGTTAGTTCATCTATTTGACATTTATTTTTGAAGTGTGCAATTTTTTGGGAGATATTTCATATTTTTTGTAAGGGTTTCGCCCTTTCTCTCATTTCAAATCTATTTCTCTCTAATTTTTTACTTTATTTTTTTTGGCTCTCTAATCAGTTGTTGAAGGTTGCTCCCAAGGAGAATTTTTCAACCTTTCTTATGGTTTTGGGAGGCCCTCTGAGTAAGTTTTTTTTTGAAAAGCCAATACAAGCAAAAAAAAAAGAATTCCAATTTAATTTTTGTTTTAGTTTTATTGATCAAATTCTTTTTCTAATCTTCTTTATTATTTTTGTAGATATCACATCCATAAAATAGTGTTCTATTTTTAAAATCATACACCATTATATCATTTTTAAATATTAAGTATGACTTGGGATAAAATAATAGTCATACATATAAAATTCTATAAGTCATACTACATAACCTATTAATGGACTAGTTATGACTATTTAAATTGATAAATATAATAGATGAAGTTAAATACAAATGATTCACTAAATGTATTAATTCCAACCCACATAATATTAATGAATTATTATACATTTTAAGAAATGAAAAAAAAAAATTAATAAGCTGAAGTTCATAGTTCCAATTCATATTTTAAAATTTCAACTATTATTTCTATTCCTATGTCAACACCTATAGTTATATATGTTTTATCATTGTTAGTGTCATGAGCCTATTTGACCTACATTTATTTCATTTGTTGATATGGTTTAGTTGTGAACTATTTGGGACATGTTTTTTTAGTTTACCGTTGTATATAGTTTTGTGATCTATGTTGATCTATTATTATTATTCCTAAAGATGCAAACACTATTATATCATTTTTATAAAAAAAATTATGTATGATTTAGGAAAAAGAATAGTCATATAATTATAATTATACAAGGCATAATATATAGCCTATTGATGGACTAATCATGAATAGTTAAATTGTTAAATATAATATAGAGAAAGGATATGAAGTTAAATAAAAATTATTTATTAAACATTTTAATGCCAACCCACATGAGATTGATGGATTTTTATCCATTGTAAGAGACGAGGAAATTTAATAAGCTAATGTTCATACTTCCATGTTAGATTTTAAAATTTCAATTGTTGCTTCTATTTATATATCAACACCTATAGTTACATATTTTTATCATTCTTAGTGTGATGACCCTATTTAACCTACATTTTTTTCATTTATTAATCAAGTTTAATTAAGAACTATTTATTGCTTGTTTGTTTTACTATTGAGATACATTTTTGTGATTTATGTTGATCCATTATTATTATTGTTGAGACAATCATTTGATATAATTTTAATTATAGTAGTTGATATTTATGCTAAATGAGTTACTAATTAGTTATTCATTTTAGTTATATTATTTAAATGTTGTTATTGCATTTTTTGCTTTTAGATGTCCATATATTATTTATGGTTTATTCTTTGACTATAGGGATAGGTATTTGAGCTAGATTGTGTTCAGTCTTGAGTTATGGATATATATGGATAAATATAGAGGAATAACATTAATGAAATCAAAAAAGTAAATTTTATTGATAAATTGAGCTTGATAGTATTATTTTTTGAGTCATTTTGTTTATTTGATATAAATGTTTATTAATGATCATTTTAAATTCGATTTCATTATTGATTGAATAATAGTCAGTTCATACTTGTGTACAATCATTATTTTACTTAGATGATTTCAAATTTTGGATTTGTTAGTTTTGTTGAATTATGTTAGTCTTACAACTATTATTTGTTATTTATTTTCATTTGGTTTATGACTTGTCAACTTCAATTTTGCATTGGTCACTAGATGCTCTTGTATTCACAATAGAATTTCATGATGTGTTGGTCTCTTTGGTATCTTTCATGATTGAATTGATACCATTCAGATTTAATAAATTATATCAACCTTAATACAATTTAAGGAATTTAAATATATGTTTGATTTTAGTATGTGGCTTAATGTTTATTCTTGAAAGACTGCATTGTGGTTTTGGAGTATTATGGAATTTATTTTTTAGAAGTACCAAGTCTTGGCTTGGCTTTGTGCTAAGGTGGTTTATTGGGGCCATGACCCATATTGGGCATGGCATTAGTTGTTGTTGTTTTTTATTGGTCTTCAACTATAGTGCATGCTATTAGCTTGCCACACAATGCATATTGGGGTTGAGACACTTCCAAAATCATTTTAATGTTTTCCTTAGTCATTTTTTCCTATTAATTGGGAAGCCTTGTGCTTTAGGGAGACTCTATCAAAATTTTGTCATGGCATCCAAGGGAGATGAATATGTAGTTAGTTTTATGAATTTTTCATGGTCTTGAACCATAGTTAGTCATTTATTTTTTTGGCCATGTGGGAGTTTAGTAATGTTTTTTTAGAGTTTGATTTGGCTTAAAATAGGTCGACTAGATTTGGTTGAAACATAGGGGATTCTTTTGTGGATTTGAATTGATTTTTTGTATAAGATTGGAAGCCTATGATAAGAAGATAATCTCTCTTCTATACTCAATTTTAGGACTCCAAATATGTGACAAATTTTAAATTATGTGTTTTATTTTGGATATATGTGAATTGGGTTTTATGTTTAATAGTAAACCTAGTCTATTATTTGATTGGCTTACCAATATTTGTTAAGGTGTGTGTGTGTGTGTGTGTGTGTGTGTGTGTGTGTGTGTGTGTGTGTGTGTGTGTGTGTGTGTGTGTGTGTGTGTGTGTGTGTGTGTGTGTGTGTGTGTGTGTGTGTGTGTGTGTGGAACCCTAACCAGTTCAAATGACTTTAATTTTTTGTTTTATTTTGTATGGTGGCCATTAGATGGCTCAACCATGGCATGTTGTGTATATAATTTGTGCATATGCATTTTGATATTATTGTTATTATTATTAGGTTTATTATTATTTAATTATGATATTTTGTGAAGGTCACAACTATGCATTGTTTGATTGGGTTTTTAGTTGGTAATCTCATTATGTATTTCAAAACCCTATCTATGTGCATTCGAGTTTTAGGTAATGACATTTTTTTATAGACCCTATTGTGCATTGGGTAAGCACAATCATAATTGGGAATAATGACATTTATCAAGCCTTTGTGTTTCAAAATGATCATTAGGGTTTGGAAAAAATAATATTTCATTATTATTTGTTTTACATGATTGTGTTGGATGTACTTCTATTTCATTATTTAGTCATTATGAATTTACTTGAGTTTAGTAAATTCTATTTGGATTATTTATCAAATTTTGATCATGATGTATGATTTTATTCTAGTTATTATGAGTTGAATACATTGGGAAGTTTTGATCATTTTACTACCTTTATTATTGTGATTTCATTTGATTATATCATTACAGTATCTAATTATGATTAAATCTTCTTACTTTCCTAGTACAGTCTATTTTGGTAAAACTTTGACCCATAGCTATACATTGGGTGTTAAGTTGTCACTTTCAGTTAGATGAAGCTATTTTCTTCTTTCTAATAGTTTTTATTGTAGCTCATTGATATTTATTAAAATAGTATTTGAGGATGAATGTAATATAATTGTACAACATGGATTTATGGGTCATATTATATTCATCAAATAGAATATGGATCATAAATTAAAAACTCATAGGAATGAGTGGCAATCATAATCATGTGATAAGTTAATATATCTTGGTGAGATTGAATTGGAATGTGTGGTTCATTTATTTTTGATACTTGATTATTTGTTTGTGTTAGGATCCGTGTGTTTCAATGTCCTTTTCTTACCATTTATTTATTGCCCTAATCTGTATCCAACTAATGGCTGGGGTGGTCTAGGGCACTTATGGTTTGGATCATTGAGATTGTTAAGGGAGTTTTGGCTTTGTTGGATTACATGTGAAAGATTGTTGATATACTTCTTCATCATTATTTTTTGATAGTTGATTGTAAATAAGCTAAATTGTCTACGTAACTAACTTCATTCATTATATTTGTGATATAATGTAAGTTAATTTTATGCTTAACTTTTGTATTTTGATAAACATGCAAGTTAACCTATGATTATGGTTAGAGGTTGATCTTCATATTATCACATTATTATTTGTATTATCATTTGCATATGGAATCCTACAAGTATATTGAGGTATGTGATATTATGAGCTTTAGATATATAATCTTATTTGATATTTACATCTATTTCTAATTATTAAAGTAATTAGATTTATAAGGGAACTTCTAAAGCTAAATGTTTAAATATAAAATGTTGATGTATTTTATATATAAAGTTGAACTGGTTATTTAGTTGTCATATAATATGGATATGCATTCATCAATATGTTTTCAAGTCATTATGATTGTCCAACATTGGTTTATTATTGAGTACATGATATTGAACTAGTTAGCTATTAAATTTATAATAAGTTATATTTTGAAATCAGTTGTAAAAATTACTTATGTTATTATATGTGAATCTTTTGATGTTAATGAGCATAAGGGGTTGGAAAATAATATTTGTATGTTTAAGATATATTGTCTATATCTCAAGTATGAATAAGGAGTTTAATTTGAGTAATTCATAACGCATTGCTCATTATGCTTGTTGAAAATGAGTAATGTTATTAATAAAGTAAGATAATTTATTTTGATCATTATTGTAAATCAATTTGTTGTGACATATAACCTTGATTGTAAACAAGGAATTTACAAGTACCTTAAAATATCCAAATCTCCATTAAAGAGATGGACTAATTAATGAGACTATATTTAAGACTTCTAAGTAAGATATTTATGTCAATAATCTTATAAGGATTAATAAGGATGTAGTCAATTGTAATTATATATTGGTGTCTTAAAGGGACCACAACATTCATAAGGTTTATATTAATACATGAAGTGTTGTAATTGTTATTGGAATCCTTGATAGAGATTAAACTAAAATAATTTAAAAAGCGTTAAGCAAATATATCTTCCAAATATTATTAGATGACAATCATTTCAATTTGAAATTATCATATCATTGTTGAAGTACAATGGACTATTTTTGATAGCCTTGTATAAACTCTTAGAACTTAAGTTACAAATAATAATATTTATATTTTATACCCTTAATAAAAATAAATTGGAAATAAGCTTTGAATAGTTAAGTGATTAAATGCTTTAATATCAATGGTTATTCCAAATCAAGGTAGACTACATTAGCAGAACATTGCCATTATATTTGGAATGAATCATTGGAATATTAACAAGTTAAACTATATCATTGTGTTGAAAGGAAAAATGATAATCTAATGTATAAGACACTAATGTTATGCTTAGTCTACAGTCATGGACCTAAGATGAAAGTGTATAATTATCTTAAGAAGTAATTAAAATTAAACTTAGTAAAATTTCTTTTAGTTATTTGAACTTATAGTGAGTATTGATTCCATTGAACTTATGTAACACTTATAAAATAAATATTTGGAAATAAAGGACAAAACCTAGTGCCAATGTTTTAGCTCAAGTAAGATCCTTAGGTTGACATACATTGACATTTGCTTGTAACCATGCCTTGTAGATTGGTAATATGTTCTAAAATGAAACATAAACATGGTTTTTGAAACATATCATGAAGATTAATCAAAACACAATTACCTTAAGCATTTAATGCCTAACTTTGTCCTCTATTTATTTATGAATTTATAATGTGTTATAAGACTTTGTTTTAATTTTGTAAATAGTCCTTTTTCCTTGATATTTGCCTACTACTTGTGAATTGGTAGATATTTATTAAGCAATCTTAGTATGATGATTATTATTTTGAATCTATTTTATCTCTACCTCTATTTGTTGAACTTTTGTTGAATTACCTAATGAGGTATTGGTTGTTTTATAGCTAGTGCAAGTACTTGGGTAAGGGCATAAATTAGTGATGGATCCACTAATAAGGCCACAATGAAGTATGTAGATAGGCATGCATGGGTGTGTCTACAGTAACCCACTTTTATATGAATACATTTTAGTTAAAATTATTTCTAATGAATTTATTGTTAATTTGTGTACTTAGTCTAGTTCATGTATTGGATATGGCATAGTTATAGATCTCATTATGTTTTTCCATGCTAAGCTCTGGTTGGAATTTTTTACTATAGTTACTTATCTCGGTACTAAAAAAATTATGGTTGTTAAATATCGGTATCATAGTATTGTTTAATGCTCTAAGGAACTTTGGGTAATGTTTATTGTTATCTTCCTACTAAGCTATTTGTTTCACTATAGGATGATGAGAACAATATCTTAAATAGTAGAAAACAACCCAAAGAATATTAACCCTAGTATAGGTAGAGGTCATAAGGCCAATATTACTATAAGAGCAGAACCTCCTCTCAATAATGTTGGTAATATTATTGGATCCCTTGACCTTAATTAAAACAATCCCAATGCTAACTAAGAGGTAGTTATGAATGGAATTTTGACTGCATTAAATTCACTTCAAAGTAAAATAAACACCCAAGAATAAAGGTTGAATAATATAAAAGGTGTTCCAACTGAATAAATTCCAATTAGATAATGGCAAGTTGGTGAGTAAGAATTTCAAAATAACCTTGTTAATATGGCTAACCATATAATTAAAGAGCTAAATACATTGCATCCACCAACCTTTTCATGTGAGGAATTAGGTGATGTAATTGATGCATGGTTAGTTCATCTACATAAGTATTTTAATCTACATGACACATCCTCCAATGTGAAGGAAAGTGTGGCTTATTATAAGTTAGTAAAAACTACAACTATTTGGTGGAATCTTCTTTATGCTTTAGAGGGTTATTAGCTAATGACTTTTACATGTCCTACCTTTTAAAGGTAGTTCAGGAAGAGGTAGCTCAACTCTAACTTCAAGAAAAAATAATAATTGATTGTCAGTTGTTAAAGCAAGATAATATGAATGTGATTGAGTATGAAAATAAGTTTTTAAATTTGTTGTGTCATGTTAAGTACACACATAATGAAGAGACTAAATTCACTAATTTTAAGTTTGTTTTGAAATATATATTGATTCATAATGTTAATATGACACATCTTAAGATTATAACTAATAATATTAAATTTTCACATAAGATAGAAGAGAAGGAAAAGGGTCATCAAAAGGTGAGACAAGATTTTAATTAGAATAAGCAGCAATCTAAGAATAAAAATATGTCCCCTTCACTTAAAAATTTTAACAAATTTCACCCAAACCATAGATTTATAAGGAGTACAAGTGGTTTCAAAAAATTCCAAGGGCAAAATAAAAATTTCAAGAATTTAAATTCTTCTGTCTACAAATTTTAAAATAAATTAGACCCAAAGTAGTCAAAATGTGCCTATCACTAGAGCAATTACCATTACGGTGTCACCGTAAAAGGAATGTAGTATGTTTTTAACGTGGTGATAAACAATAATATATTTATTTCCCTAAAAATCAAAAAAATAGGTTAATTATCTAATCATAGAGTGTATGTAACTGTGGATAATAGAAATGTAGACTTATAAACAACTCCTATTTAAATCAAAGGTAAAATATATGATTTATCTATTTCAATTTTTTTATATTTAGGAGCATCTAAGAGTTTTGTGAATCATAGGTTACTAACATGCTATAAATTTAATCCAATGACTTTGAAATATGGTTGGGATGATGATTTTAGCTTAGGTAAAAGGGTATTAGTTTCTAAGTGTCTTGAGTGTGTAAGCTTAAAATTAGGCTATTTTCAAACCCAAGTTAACTTATTTTTAGTTTTTCTCAGATATTTTGATATTATTTTAGTTATGGATTGGTTTCATTAACATAAAAAAAATTGTGTTATTATATAAAAGTGATATATTTTATAATAATTTGGGGAAATGTGTAACAGAATCAACATCTAAATATTATCCATTTTGTAAGCATTTTTTTGTTATTTTCCCAAAAAACTATTCGATTTGCTTCCTAAAAATGAATTTGATTTTTTTATTGATGTAACACCATGGGTAGACCCTCCATCTAAAGTGGTTTATCATATGAATGCATTATATTTGTAGGAGCTGAAAGGTCAATTGCAAGAACTACTAGAAAATGATAGTATTAGGCAAAGTTCTCACCTTATGGTGCACCAATCATTTTTGTGAAAAATAAGGATGGAACCTTATGATTTTAAATTGACTATCATATGATTAATCAGGTTACCATAAAGAATTATTATCTTTTGCCAAAGATAGATGATCTATTCAATCAAATGAAGGATGCATTTTTATTTTCCAAGATAGACTTGAGATATGGCTATCATCAGTCAAGGATCAAGGAGGAAAACATCCATAATACTTAACTCAAAACTTAGTATGAACATTATAATTTTATAGTAATGTCTTTTGGTTTAACTAATGCACCTGCTACATTTATGAACATAATGAATAGTTCATTCAAGGATTTTATAGATAAGTTTTTTCTATATTTTATTGATGATATGCTAATCTATTCTAAGAATTTAGCTGAACATGAACAACATTTATGTTTAGTTTTACAAAGGCTAAGGTAGCATAAACTATTTGATAAACTATCTAAAGGCACTTTCTTTCAAATTAAAATCTACTATTTGGGTCATATTGTATCTAACCCTAGTATTTCTGTTAATCCAACCAAGATTAAAGCTATTCAAGAGTGACTTGATCATAAAAATGTACATGAAGTATGTAGTTTTATGGGACTAGCTGGTTATTATTAAAGATTTGTCAAAAAATTTCAAAATTAACCAACACAATAACTTACTTGTATCACAAGGGTAAGAAGTTTGTTTGGACTTCTAATTATGAACAAGTTTTCCTAAAGATTAAATATATATTGAATTCAATGCATGTACTTGTTGTACCATATCTAAACATAAATTTTAAAATATGGGTTGATGCATTTTAAAAAGTCTTAGGTAGCATGTTAACTTAGGATGTTTCTGTTGTGGCTTATGAGTCAAGAAAATTGAATTATCATGAGGATAATTATACCACTCATGACCTTGAGATTTCTACCTTTGTTCATGCTCTGAAGTAATGAAAACACTTTTTACTAAATAATAATTTTGATGTAATTTATGACCATCACAGCCTAGAATATTTTTTTCCTAGGATTATTTGAATTCTCATTAGCATAGATGGATGCAATTTTTAAGTAATTTTGATATGAACATATCATATGTGAAAAGTAAGGATAATTATGTTATTGATGCACTCAATTGACACACAAATATCATTACCTTATCTATTCAACACAATAATTTTATAACTAAAATATTGGAATAGTAGCATTTTGATAAGTTTGGACAAGATGTAAGTGTAAATTTAGCTAACAAGCCCATTGAAAAGAAATTATTTGACTTTTCTATATATTTTGATGGTTTAATCAAACACAAAAATAGAATTTATGCACTTGAGTTAAGTAAATTAAGGAACATTTTACTAAAATAAGTGCATGCAACACTCACTTTGGGTCATGAAAATGATACATGAGCTTAAAAGGTTGTATTAGTGGCTTATAATAAAACATGAAGTTGTCAATTTTGTGGTAAGATGTTTGGAATGTCAACATGTCAAAGATGAACATTACGATCCAAGATAATTTTTATACCCTCATGATGTATCATGAGGTAAGTGGGATGTGATATCTTTGGATTTCATAGCTAGTTTGCCAAAATATAGAAACAAACATGATATCATTCTAGTTGTGATAGATAAATTTAATAAAGTTGGTCATTTCAATGTTGGAACTTAATTGACGATGCATATGTGTTTGATTTCAATTTTTGAAATAAATAGTAAGATTGCATGGCATGTTTGAAGTTATTTATGATAAAAAAAAAAAAATCAACTGTTTTAGGAAACATTGACTATTGATTTTGGTATGAGGTTGAATTTTAGTTTATATTATTACTCAAAAATGGATGGTTTGATAGAAATATTAAATCATGTTGTGGAAGACATGTTTAAAATGTATGTGATGGATAAACAAGGTAAATGAGAAGATTATTTACACTTAGTTGAATTTGATTATAATAACACATACCATTCTGTGATTAAAATAGTTTATTTCAAAGATTTGTATGTAGGTAAGTGTACAACTCCACTTGGTTGGAAAAGTTTAAAAAATGGGACAATTGTTAGTCCTAATATTTTATAGGAATATGATATTCAAATGAAAACTATAAGAAAAAAATTAAATATTGTATACAATAGGAAAAAGAGTTATTCTTATTTAAATAGGTCACCACATAGATTTTAAGTGGGTTATAAGGTTTTTATACATGTTATACCATATAAAATTAAATTAAATTTGGAAAGTCTTCCAAATTAGCCTTTTGGTTTGTATAACCCTTTGAAATTTTAGAGAAAATTAGTCCCATTTCCTATCAACTAGCCCTTCGTCCTTTATCTCATGTTCACAATGTATTTCATGTTGCTTTATTGAGAAAGTATATTCCTAATCCTTCTCATGTTTTGTATTGGACTCAAATTCAAGCTATAGAAGAGGAAAAGATGCAGTTGGGTCTAGTAAATATCTTATACCATCACATCATTAAGTTGATAAATTATGAGATTTCCAAAGTGTTAGTTCAATTGGATCTTTTATCGAAAAGAAGTGCTACTTGGGAATATGAGAGTATTTTTAAGCAACATTATTTTTGGCTATTTTGATCATTGTAATTACTCATTTTAAATTGGGGGAGGATGTCATGACCTTATTTAACCTACATTCATTTCATTTTTTGATATAGTTTAGTTGTGAACTATTCAAAACATTTTTGTTTAATTTACTATTGAGATACAGTTTTGTGATCTATGTTGATCCACTATTATTATTGTTGAGACTATAATTTGATATAATTTTAATTATAGTAGTGGATATTTATACTTAATGAGATACTAATTGGTTATTCAATTTAGTTATATTATTTAAATGATGTTATTGCATTTATTGCTTTTAGATGTCCAAATAGTCTATTCTCTAATTACGGGAACAAGTAATTGAGCTAGGTTATTTTTGGACCTGAGTAATAGACAAATATGGAGAAATATAGAAGAATAATGTGAATGAAATTAAAATAATAAATTTTATTAAAAAATTAAGCTTGATGGTATTGATGTTTGAGTCATCTTGTTTACTTGATTTAAATGTTGAATAATTATCATTTTAATTTCAATTTCATTATTGATTGAATAATAATAAGTTTTGACTTGTTTACAATTATTATTTTATTTAGATTATTCTAAATTCTAGACTTGTTAGTTTTGTTGAATTATTTTAGTCTTACGATTGAAATTTTCTATTTGATTTTTTCTGGTTTATGACTTATCAACTTCAACATTGCATGGGTCACTAGATGCTCTTGTATTCACAGTCAAATTGCATTATGTGCTTGAATATTTTGTCCCTTGCATGATTGAATTGATCTTGTTTACACTTAATGAATTATATCAACCTTGATACATGTGAAGTCATTTAAAAACATATTTGATTTTAGTCTATGGCTTAATTTTTATTCTTGATTGACTTCATTATAGTTTTGGAGTCTTGGGGAATTCATTATTTATAAGAACCAAATATTAGATTGGCTTTGTGGTAAGGTGGTTTATTGGGTCCATGACCCACCTTAGGCATGACATTAGTTATTATTTTTTATTGGTCTTTGAATATAGTGCATGGCATTGGCTCACCACATAATGCACATAGGGGTTAAGATGCATCCAAAACCATTTTTAGTTTTTGTTCAGTCATTTTTGCTTGTTGTTTTAGAATCAATACACTTTGGGGAGACTCTATCAATTTTTTGGGCATGATGGCCAATGAAGATGAAGATGTAGTTAATTTCATGATTTTTTCTTGGGCTTAAATTGAAATTAGTCATTTATCTTATCGACTATACACGTTTTTATTAGATTTTTTTTCAAGTTTGATTTGGCTTAGAATGGGATGATTAGATTTGGTTGAAAAAAGAGGGGATTTTTTTATGGATTGGCATTGATTTTTTTGTAGAAGTTTGGAATCTTGTGAGAAGAAGAGAAACTCTCTTATGTTATTGATTTTAGGACTCCAATTAAGTGATGTATTTTAAATAATATGTTGTAGTTTGGATATGTACAAACTAGGTTTTGTGCTTAGTATCAAACCTAGTCTATTATTTTATTCGATTGCCAATATTTGTTGAAGTAGCTAGAACTATATATATGGAACCATAAATGGTTTGAATTACTTTAAGTTTTTTTTTTTTTTTTTTTTTAAAATGGTGGCCACTATATGACTCAGTAATGGTATATTATGGGTATACTTTGTACACATACATTTTGATATTAGTGTTCTTATTATTGGGTTTATTTTTATTTTATTATGTCATTTTGTGTAGGTCTCAATTATGTATTGTTTGACTGGGTTTTTAGTTGGTAAAATCATTATGTATATCAAAACCCTAGCTATGTGAATTGAGGTTTTTGGTAATGACATTTTATTTTGATAGACCATGTTATGAATTGTGAAAATATGGCGATGATTGGGGAAATGATGTTTATCAAGCCTCTTGTGTGTTTTGAAATGATCATTAGGGTTTAGGAAAAATAATATTTTGTTATTTTTTTTCATGATTATGTTGGACTTACATCTATTTCATGATTTAGTCATTATGAATTAACTTGGGTTTTCTAAATCCTTTCTGTATTATTTGTGGCATTCTAATCATGATGTATGATTTTATTCTAATAATTAAGAGTTGACTTATGTTGGTAAATTTTGATTAGTTGACTACCTTTATCATTATGATTTAATTTGATTATATAATTATAATTATTTAATGATGATTGAATCTTCTTCCTTTATTGGTTAAGTATATTTCATTCAAACTTTCACCCATAGATTTACATTGGGTGTTAAGTTGTCACTTTTGTTTGGTGGAAACTATGGTCTTCATTTTGAGAGTTTTTATTCTAGCTCATTTATATTTATTAAAATATTATTTGATGATTATTGAAATATAACTGAATGACATGGATTTATGAGTCATATTATATTCATCAAATAAAATATGTCTCATAAATTAAAAATATCATAGGAATGAATGATAGTCATAATCACGTGCTAAGTTAATGGATATTGGTGAGACAGAATAGGAAAATATGGTTCATTTATTTTTGTTACTTGATTATTTATTTGTGTTAAGATCAGTGTGTTTTGATCATCCTTTCTCCACCATTTTTCTACTACCCTGATCAATAGCCAACTAATTGTTTGGGTGGTATAGAACCACTTATGGTTGGGATCATTGGGATTGATGAGGCAAGTTTGGCTTTATTGGATTGCTTCTAAAAGATTGTTGATATACTTCATCATTATGTTTTTACAATTAATTGTAAATAAGTTAAATTTTTTACGTAATTAATTTCATTCATTATATTTTTGATATGATGTAAGTTAAAGTTATGTTCAACATATTTATTCTTATAAACATGCAATTTGACCTATAATTATGGTTAGAGGTTGATGTTCATATTATCACATTAATTTTTATATTATCATGTGAATGTGGAGTCCTATAAGTTCATTAAGGTATGTGATATTGTGAACTTTAGCTATATAATCTTATTTGATATTTACATCTATTTTTAATTATTAAAGTAATTATATTTATAAAGGAACTTCTAAAGCTAAATGTTTAAATCTAGAAGGTTGATGCATTTTATTTTCAAAGTTACACCAGTTATTTAGTTATCTTATAATATGTATATGTATTCATAAATATGTTTTTAATATGATATGACTATCCAACATTAGTTTATTATTGAGTTCATGGCATTGAACTAGCTGGATATTTAAAGTTATAATTAGTTGTTTTTTTAGCTCAGTTGTAATAATTACTTGTGTTATTATATGTGAATCTTCTGATGACAATGAGCATAAGGGGTTAGAAAATAATATTTATATGTTTAAGATATATTGGTTATATCTTAATTACAAATTAGGAGGTCATGTTTACTTTGAATAATTCATAATGGATTGATCATTATGCTAGTTGAAAATGAATAATGTTATTAATCAAGTAAGATAATTTGTGTTGAACATTATTTCAAATTAATGTGTTATGACATATAACCTTGTGTGTAAAAAAAGACTTTATTAACCACTTGATGAATAATTTTATTCATCAACTAAGATAATTTGTGTTGATCATTATTTCAAATCAATGTGTTATGACATAATAGCTTGTGTATAAACAAAGACTTTACAATCATATTAAAATATTAAAATCTCCATTGAAGAGATGGACTAATTAATGAGACTCTATTTAAGATTTCTAAGTAAGATATTTATGTCAATAATATTTTAGGGATTAATATGGACATAGTCAATTGTAATTATAAGCTTGTGTCTTAAAGGGACTATAACATTCATAAGATTTATATTAATACATAAAGAGTTTTAATTTTTATTTGAATACTTAATACAAATTAAACTAAAAAAATTTAAAAAGTGTTCAAGGAAATATATCTTCTAAATATTGTTAGAGGACAATCATTCCAATTGGAAACTATTATATCACTATTGGATTACAATGGGATATTTTGGATACCCTTATATAAAATCTTAGAACTTAAGATAAAAATAATGATATTTAAAATTTATACACATAATGAAAATAAGTTGTTAAGTTAGTAAATGCTTTAATAGAAATGGTTATTCCAAATCAAGGAAGATTGTGTTAAAGGATCATTAAATTTATATTTGAAATGGATCATTGGAATTTTAACAAATTACACAATATCATAATGTTGAAAGGAGAATAATTATAATATAATAATGTTATTCTTAGTTTAGGGTCATGGACATAAGATGAAAAGGTATATTTCTATTAAGAAATAATTAAAATTAAACTTAGTAAAACTGATTTTAGTTATTTGAACTTATAAGGAGTATAGATTCCCTTGAGTTTATGCAACACGTATAACATTAATGTTTCAAAATAAAGGAGAAAACCTGGTGCCAATTTTTTAACTCAAATAAAATACTTTGGTTGGCATAGATTGAAATGTGCTTATAACCCTACATTGTATATTCGTAAGATGTTCCAAAATGGAACATAAGCATGGTTTTTGAAACATCTCATGAAGCTTAATCAATAATTTATTTAATGCCCAACTTCATCCTTTTTTTTTGTGATTTTTTAAGGTGTTCCAAGGCTTCTTTTTTATTTTACAAATGGTCTTTTTTCCTTTATCTTTTCCTGTTACTTGTGAATTGGTAGATATTTCTTAAGAAAGATTAGTATGATTATTCTTATGTTGAATTTGTTTTTTCTATGCATCTATTTTCTAAAATTTTATTACATTACTCAATGAGGTATTCATTTTTCCATAGCTAGTGCAAGTATTTAGGTAAGGGTAAAATTTAGTAATGGTTCTACTAGGAATTCCACAATGAAGCACATAGAGAGGCATGTGTGTGTGTGTGTCTACATTAACCCACTTATATATGAATACTAAGTGGTTAAAATTATTACTAATGAATTCATTATTAAGTTATGTACTTGGTCTATTTCTTGTGTTGGCTATGACACATTTATGACTCTCATTACATTTTTTGTATTAACGTTGGTTGGAAATTTTTACCATAGCTGAATTTCTTAGTATTGAAAACAATTATGGTTATTGAACTTAGGTATGGGGGAACCACATGTTTTACAATATACTAGAAATTCTATTTCTATAAGTTAATAAAACACACTTTTTATTTCTTTACATGGTCCACAACTAACCTTTCCCAATGCACACTCTCTGATTGAATTGTTATAGCCTTACATAGTTATTTTTTTTAATTTAGAGAAGGTGTCTCTAGATCTATTCATTAAATGGAATCCCATGATTGACATCAAAATCATTTATCACACAAGATAGCTTCTAACCCACTACCAACTAGATTTTTATCTCCTAAGGTACCACTTTATGAAGGTGAAGGTGATCCTTAGAAACATATTCAATCATTCCATACAACATGCTTAGATTATGCTTATAATTACAAATTAGTAACCAAAATATTTACAATAATCCTTATATACTATGCTTTAATAAGGTTTTATGATCTTCCATTCCAATTAATTAGAGAATTCAACCCTTTAGAAAATAAATTTATAGCATACATCTCTATATACATTGATGAAAAATTAATCTATGCACGAATTGATAAACTCAAGTAAGGTTCAAATGATCCAATCAATGCATATGTTATTTGGTAAAAAACTATGCTAAATAAGATAAAAATTTATGTGGAAATAATGAATTATAATACATATTCATAAAATATTTACTAGCACCACTTCATGAATCTATCATATTATATAATTTCAATTATTTTGATTAGTTATGCCATACAATAAAATAAAGATATGTAAAGCTCATAATGTTGAAAAAAATAAAATATGCACCAAATTATCTATCTAATTTAAATATTGAGTTTCAAAGCATAATTTCTATTCTAATAAAAGCAATAATAAAGTAAATGTAATGGTCAATGCAATATCAAAACCAATAAATAAGCATCAACTGACAACTCCACCAAAGAGTAAATATGAAATGTTACCATAACCTCCTCATGTTATAATTCATAAATTACTTGATTGAAATCTCATATCTCTCCCTCCACCATATACATTTTATGTAACTAAGCCTCAACACAAGGGCTTTAATAGTAACTATTACACCCTTAACCTATGGTGTGTCCATGTATATGTGTTGAAATTTTGTGTCTTACATACCTTTCATATTATATTGTCACGCATATATATGTTATTAGTAATTTCATCCTATGTAATAAGCATGGATAAGTGGAGTATATATATAGGAGGTAATGGTTTGTCTTTGATCATCAAATTGTGAATTTTTTTCTTATTGCATACTTATGGAGGTTTCCTCCTTGAAGTGGATTGGTAATATCTATCAAGTATTATAATCTTTCATTAGTTATTATTGTATATATACTTATTTTTCTCTTAATTATATGATATATTATTCCATTTTTATGAAACATATAACTTATTTCATTATAAGGGGTATCAAATAATTGATTTGGGTAGATTTACCTAGATTTATTTTTTCGATATGTTGTAATGGTTTTCCTAAGAGATAATGGATAAAAAATAACCTAAAATATAAGAATAATTTATTATTTTGTAAATATATTATTTTTATAACTTTTTTTTAAAAAGTGTTGATTTTTTTTGGCACCCTTGTGAAAATTAATATCCATTAAATTCAACTTGATGAGATGAATGCAATTATATAATTTGTTGATTCATAATTATTAATATCTAAACCCTCCATCCTAATTTTTTTACAAGGCTAGTCATAACACTCATTAAAAATCCTAAAAAATATGACATGAAGTTTAGAACTTTATATCCTTTGGTTTCTAAGGCAGTTCACCAACTTCATTTAGATATAAAAAGCATGGCAAATAAATATTGCCTTGATGTAGTAAAATGGGATATCACTGGGGTCAAGGGGACATCAATGTTTTGAAAACTTAGTTGGAAACTATTAGTTTGTATTTTACCACTTTTATAGCTCATATTCTATAAAATATTTCTTCACTACTCCATTTTGGTTCTCCCAATCATAATAATCATAACTAAAGTACTACTTCAAATCACATGATGTAAAACTTATAAGTGTGTAGGTTTTATAACAAGGATATAATCACTTGGATCAATCAAATATAAAATTCATTTGATTTACATCAAACCCCATGTACGCAAAAAGTGGTCATGGAATATTTGTATCTAGAAATTGAGTAGTTCATTTGGTATAGGTGGTTATAAACTCAAAACAAATACTTCATATTATGTTGTTGATATTTATTGAGGATCTATAGATGCACTATCACAACAATGTCTCATAAAAATAATTCAAGGAGTTGTCAAAGTTGTAATAAATAGGGACTGTTAAATATTATATTTAGAAATTCAATAGTCTATCCTTACACATGGATGAAATCAATAAGGACAACATGACTAAATTATTTTTGGGTGGGTTCAAGGATAACATCCATTTAAGTTATCAATTTTAATCCAACTTCAACATCTCAAAGTATATCATTAGCATGTAATGCAGATGAAAAATATCTAGTCAATCAAAAGGTATTTACTAATGTTCATGAATATAAATTAAATAACATAATCATTTTATCAGCCTAAAATATTGATGCCTTAGTAAATTTACTATAAACATGCAAAATGATTGTGTCTAGGTTATGACAACAAGTGGAACAAAGGACATAAATGTGTTAAAAAGAAAGTTTTATACATTGAAGGTGCCAATGAAGATAAATAAAATATGAGGCATCAAGTGAGGATATGGAAGAGATAAATGAGGAATCTAAAGATTATAACCACACTTTCTCTTATCATGTACTTTAAATTATTATTACTCCTTGTTGACACAGTGGATTACACCTGGGGTAGGAGGTTGAGCTCCTACCTTCCACACGTCAAAATGGAAACTCCCATCTCTCTTGTGGGATTGGCAAAGCTGGAGGGGAGAGTCTCTAGGTAAGGGCTAGCTCCCTTTGATGCATCTGAGTTGTTCCAAAAAGTGCTAATACAGGTATATAAATATATAATGGGGGGTGAAAAGGGAGAAGGATTACAGGAAAACAAAACTACTCTAAAAGAGGTGATGCACCAAATGATTCGACCTTCTCACACTCACACTTGAAGCTAGACAAACACATACGTACACTTCAAACTAGCAGAAGGACTAGGTTATAGGAAACTTAACAGGGAGGCTTTAATGGAACACACAAAAAATAGAGACTCACCAAAGGTGTTATAGTAAGGCACATTGTATAGTAGCTTCTTCTGTCTTTGCACTTCCAAATATAGCTCTCCTTATCACCTACAAAAATGGCACCTTATAGACACCAGGTGTGTTGGTGTCAAACTTGTGAAAGCATTAAGAAGTAATGACTAAACACAAACTGACACTTAGACACACACAAAGATATCTTAATCAGAATAGAGGTAAAAATGCATTTATTTGATTTCAAGTGAAAATTTGTCAGGGCTTCACCTTACAAATGTGAAAGATCCCTTTTCAAATGACAAGTCTCCCATATATAGAGGAAGGAAGGAGGCCTTTTGGCACCCCTTTTTACAAATGGCCCATTTGCACTCTAGTCATTGGGAAGAGAAAGCCACTTAAACATCAATGAGAAATTATGAGCGCACCATTTGTCTGCTTGCAAGACCACTTCTTCAAGGTGATTATGTGGTTTATCTACTCATTAATGTGAAATGAATAAAAATGGGTTGCACTATTAGCTATTTGTGCCTCCTAGTAATCAATTCATGAGCACTATATCACCTGCTAGAGTAACTTCTTGAATCAGTGCCTCCCTTCGCCACTTGGGCCATTTGCTTGTTCCTACACTTGGCACTTTTCTCTCTTTATTCTCTGGGCTCTTTGTCCTTTTCCTACTTTGTCTCCTTTTGCTCCTTCATCCCTCAAGGGCGATCTCCTGGTGGAACACTACATTCCTTGGACTCTTTCCATGGTTGGCGTGTAAGTATTTAAAAACCAATGGCTATTTCACTACCTTAAAATTGATGTTTGCACAACCGTCACCTTGAAATTGAATACTCAACAGCTAGTCCATCTCCTTTAAATTGATGGCTTTCAAGACGTCACCGTCCTTGGAAAATTCCTTTAGGTCCTTTGGCAGGCTTTTTTGTGGGTTTTTTTGCTTCGGCCTTTCCCTACGAACTTCCTTTATTGATCCTTCCTAGAGGGGAAATGACCCTTTACCTTCTTAAGAACAATCCTCCTCCTCAGTGAGAGCCCTCTGCAAGGGCACATACCCTTCAGGGGGGCTTCTTACTTCAAGCTTTTTTACTATGGCCTTCTTGTGAATTTATTTGGACTTTTTGTTTGAAGGAATTCCTTTAGACAAAAAGTCCAAAGGAATTATGACTTAAATGAAATTTTAAAAAATTTACCCCTTCGATTGCCTTTGAAAAGTTTCTTGCCCTCTACAAGGGCTCCTGCACCCAGGACTGCCCTCTACAAGGGCACCTATCCTTTGGCTTTGGGATGCCCCCTTGAGCCAAGCTATTGAACTGACCCATTGAACCAAAATTGGTTCAATGGTTCAATCGGTTCAACGGTTCAACACTGCGCGTTGAGCCTTTGTTGAACCAAGACTTTGAATCGTTCACTTAAACCACTTGTTGAACTATTTCAACGGTTCAACACTGCATGTTGAGCCTTTGAACCAAGCTCATTGAACTGTTCAATGAACCAAATGATGAACTTGCTGATGAACTGATGGTGTTGAACTAAGCTGATTGAACCAAGGCAATTAAACTAAAGGCATTGAACCGTTCAACAGTTCAAAGGTGCTAACTCTTAGAAAGATTATGTCATTGAACCACTCTTCCAACCTTAAGGAAAAGTGCCTTATAAACCATTTTATCCCTATTTCCTTATGAATTTCTTCAGACAAGAGTCTAAAGAAGATTTGCAAAACCTTGCACTCTTTGGACTGGTTCTTCATCTATCAAAGATTACACTTGTAGAGTTCATAAAAAATTCTAGACTTGTGAAAAATCAAAAATGAAATGGCCTAAAACATTAGAGGAAGAAGGGGACCAATTTTTGGCCTGTTAGACCCAAAAAATGGTCAACAAATTGGTGACTCCCAGGGGAAGCATGCTTGTTATGCTTAAAAGCCAGTTGCCTCAAAATCCTTTGGGCATGGGGTCAGATTATAACTTAAAGATCAAAAATCTCTAATAAATCTAGAACCAATCATGAATATTTACTTCAAAAGGAAAATAAAACACACACAAAGCTAAGAAAACTACCAACATGTGTAGAAAGCACTTAGGGAAAATAGGAGAAAAATAAGGGAAAGTATATACATGATGGAGAAGGGGCTTAGTGGTAATGCTTAAGATGTATCCCATTAACTGGGATATACAATTCTTCACCATCCAACCTGGAGAGTTAGAATGCATTATGCTACTTACACTGAGTGATTATGTATGAGCCACTCCATAGGGCATCAAATTTTTCATGCTTTCCAGGCTTAGCTCAGTCTTCATCCCATTTCAAGACAATGTCTCCTTTAGAGAAACCTTTTGATGAAGATTTCTTGTCGAATTATCTCTTGACTTGCTATTGGTGGCTAGTCATAGAAGCCATAGCCTAGTCCCTTGCCTCTTAGAGTTCCATTAACTCACATAATCTAACTTCTATGTTATTTCCTTCTTCTAATTACAGCTGGTGAGCGAGATCCAGGGCTAGCAACTCAAGTGAAATGGGGAGCCTAACTTCCCTTCCATAGACGAGTGTGTATGGTGAGTTTCGAATTGCCCTCTTTAGGGTAACCCTATCTACCCATAGGGCTATTTTTAGCTTGGCATGCCAAGTCTTCTAATTTTCCTCCATGGTCTGCTTGATGACCCTAATCAGGTTCTTATTTGTAGACTCAGCCAATCCATTCCCCTGTGGGTAGTAATTGGATGAAGTGCCAAGATATATACCATATCTTAGCACCCATTCACTTTTTTTGGTTCCCAAAAAAGCTAAAGCATTATCTGAGATTATGGTTGCTAGAACCCTGAACCTTACCACCACGTCCTCATAAAAATCCAGGACCGCACTTTCATTTGCCTCCTTCAGAGCAACAACCTCTACCCATCTTATGAAATAATCTATGGTGGTTAGGACCCACTTGTGTCTAGCACTGGAAGGAGGATTAATCATCCCTATGAAGTCTAGGCCCCATTACATGAATGGATGCTCCACCTGAATAGGCTATAAAGGCATGGCAGCCAACCATTACTTCCCATCAAAAAGTGTGCACTTCTGGAACTTTCTTACTTAGGCATGGGTGTCCCTAAAAAGAGTAGGCCAAAAATAGCCAGCTCTCATTATTCTTGCTACAGTAGCCCTGGGAGTAAAATGACCATCGACTGGTCCATCATGAAACTCAAACAGCACCCTATCAGCCTGACTTGAGTCCAAGCATCTTAAAAAGACTCCTGAGAGATCCTTCTTGAATATCACTCCATCAAATAGGGCATAAGGGAGACACTGGAGTCTAAAATACCTTCTCTTAGTCCTATCAAGTGAGTGTAGACACTCACCAGTGAGAAGGAAATGCCTCACATCTGATGTCTAATCCTTCATGATAATTGGTTCTTCTATTGTAGCTGCATCAAGGATTAGTAGACTATCTTCCTTTTGCTACCTAAAGTCTACAACAAGGTGTTCATGTAGGCCTCTCCCTCTTACCAATTTGGTGATCTTGATATCTACATCATATTCCATCACCTTAGTGATCCACCCTACTCTCTTCTCATTTAGATCTCTATTGATCAAGAAATCCTTGATGCTGGGGTGTGGAACCATGAGGTCGATTCTGCTATTGGATAGCATGTGTCTAAATTTCTTTAGATTATGTATGATTGCCAAGACTTGCTTTTCCACATATGTGTATCTGACTTCAAAACCTTCTAGGCCTTGGCTAAAAATTGCAATTGGTTGCTCAAGGTTATCATCATTTGTTGGGTAAGCATTGCATAAATTACCTCTTCATTGCCGAAGGTGTAGAGGTTGAAATCTTTGGTGAAGTTAGGTTTGATCAAAGTAGGAGCCCAGGATATGGCCTACTTGATTTCTTCAAAACTATATTTTCTCTATACTATCCATGTGAACTCCTCACCCTTCCTTAGCATAGAGGTCAATGGCTTGACCATCTCCACAAAATTTGGGATAAATCTCCGTATGAAATTTATCTTACCAAAGAAGCTTTGCAGGCCTTTCTTGTGTTTGGGTAAGGATAACTCCAGGATGGAGTGAACTCTTTTTAGATCAATAGCCATACCTTCTGAAGAAACAATGTGACCAAGGAGCTTTCCCTCATGGATAGTGAACATGCATTTCTTAAGATTGAGAGAGATACCAAACTCTCTACACCTCTCAAAGATTTGCCTGAGGTGTTTCATGTGTTGGCTTGCTTCCTTGGAGAAAACTATCACATCGTCAAGATATACCAGCATAGTCTTATTTATCAGGCCTTGAAAGGCCATGTCCATAGCTTGTTAAAATGTCACACCAACATTAGATAGTCCAAAAGGCATTTTCTTATAAGCAAACATTCCCCACTTGGTTGTGAAGGTTGTTTTGTGCTAGTCACAGTTTTGCACCAAAATCTAGTTGTATCCTGAATATCCATCTACGAGGGAGAAACGCTTGCTACCTGTCACCATCTAAAGGATCTGCTCCATGCTTGGGAAAGGATAATGGTCTTTCAAAGAGACTCTATTGAGGTCTCTAAAATTGATACATAGTTTTATCTCTCCATTCTTTTTTTAGACAGGAATAAGATTGGCCAGCTAAGAAGAGTGTTTGATGAAATATTATCTTAGACTTAATCAATTTAGTGAGCTCCTTGTGCATGAGAGGCTCAATCATTGGATTGATAGGCCTCTACTTCTACTTGATTAGTTTGGTTCCTTCTTCTAGTTCAATGTTATGTTGGGCTAAGATCAGGTCAAAACCCTTCAAATCACTATACTCCCAAGCAAAAATATCAGCAAATTCTTTGCACAACAAGATGAAGGCCTGCCTTTCCTTATTTGTGCACACTTTTTTGAGTGTAAGTAGCTTGTCCTTGAATATTTCCACCTTCTCATGGTGTTCCTCTTTTGTTACAATGCACACCTTGTCATTTCTCAATTGGTCATCTCCATTGAAGATACTCTCTAGAGTGACCAACCCTTTGGGGAGCTTATTGTTCTTTAGTTGAACAATTTCGCTGCCATATTGCTACTGTAGCTTTGCCTAGTTTTTTGTAGTTTCTTCTTGTAGGAAGAGTGTTATTTGTTGATCATTGTTGAAAACCTACCAGTTGGTGATGTTATCAGGTACAAAGGGCTGGATCACTACTTTCAAGTGACGTGAGCTATGATCTCGACCTATTTCCTAAGCAATATCAAACTAGGCACCAACTACTACCAGCTTGTCTACTTGCTTGTTCCATTCTTTAGGAATGGAGGTGATATTTAAAGTGATGAAATTTTCCACTGAGTCCCATACCCTATGTTTATAAGACTTTAGTAGAGAATTCTTCATCAAATTCTAGCCTCTTATCTGGTTGACAATCAGCTCGCTGTCACCAAACACTTGCATCTCTTTGATTCCTCTTTTCCTCACCCACTCCAAGCTATGGATGAGGGATTCATATTCTACAACATAGCATGTGTAGAAAAATTGGAACTAGAATTCTAAAAAATACCTCTCTTTTGAAGAGGAGACCAGCACCGCTCCACCACCAGCCCCAACTTACTCCTTGAACCATCAAAGAATAGCTGCCATAGACCTAAGTTCTCCTAGCTGGATTTCATCAAATTTGGTAAAAAATTACCCTCTTCATGCATGCAATAAATTCCAAGGCCCACCTCCTCTATGAATTTGTAGGGATCATGCTCAAAATTGTCACTTCCCCATTCATCTAAGAGTAAGTCTGCAACTCCTTTAAGGGCAGAGGATGTAGATTGGTCTACTTGGAACTCTTCCTGGTCAATGATGGTATAGCTGACATTTGATACCTTTAGTGAGTAAGGTTCTAGATGATCTCTATGGAGTGGGTCAGATTCAATCTTGACTTTAGTCCCATACTTGGTTCTAAAAACTAGATAAGACCAATTTACTGCTAAGTAGATGCCTATCTTAGATGTAAAATCCCTGGATAAGTAGATGGCAAAGTAGGGAGGGACATTTGCCACTACCACATCATGAGGAACAATAAAGTTAGGCAACCATAGAGCATCAAGCTCAAACCTCTTACCACCCCAATTGTCTTTGCTAGAGTTCCATCTAGCTGTAAGACCCCCTTGGTCATTTCTTCATATTTCAAGCCCAGCTTGTCGGCTATGCATTTGGGCATCACTGAGGTGTTTGCTCTGCTATCAATGATGCAATTGTGTACCAAGAAATCTCTTATGACTAGGGACACATAAAAAGGAGGAACCTTCTCTTCTTTTTGGGTCTGACCTAAGGTGGAGGGCTATCCATTCATCATTAAAATGTTATCAGCTTTTGCTAGGACAGTTCATTCATTTAGTTCATGTAATTCCTTTTGCAACATGTCTTTCTACTCTAGTATTGACAATGAATCCCACAAGGAGATGTTCATGTGTAGCTTCTTCATCTGGTCAACCATGTTAGCTCAAGGGTTGCCTTCCTTCAAAATTTATTTAGAATTATTTATAGCCTAGGGCATAGGCTGAGGAGTAGAAGGAACAATTGACGATCTAGAACTTGGGACTTTTTGATTTGTGTGTGATGAAGAAGGCATTGCTGATGCCTGGGTAGTAGCCTAAGTTTCTTCCATTGCCCTTTTTTTGAATCTTGTGTTGGCTACAACATAGTCAACCTAATTTTCTACAGTGCCCACATAATTGACTGAATAGAATTCTCCTTCTAGATGATTCATGAGGGTGGAGTCAGGCTAGGCCTGACTGGTACTCATTTTGGGTTGCATTGGAGCCTCAAAGATTTGGGAATGGGTAGCTACCTGATTGTCTTGTATATTTGGGTAATAACCCATCATTTCATTTGTATAAATAGCCTATTCCTAACCATATTCCATGGTTGAACAACTTGGTTTTTCTTGCACCAAATTGTTTTGAATGGGCACCATGACCTTAGATGATGAAGGGGTGCTTGGGTTGTAACCTTGAAAGGGTCTGGTCTAAGTAAGTTAACCCTGTCCTTGATTGTAATTTTGGAAAGGGGGTCTAGGAGCTTGGCCATACTATTGGTATCCTTGGTTTGGTCTATTGCTTTGAGCTTGTTGCTTTTTAAGAGCCACAAGTTTGTTTGACATACTTTGCGATAGGCTCTTAACTTCATGAAGCTCATTGGATGGAGCAGCAACTGGTTTCTCTATGCTAGGTAGAGGAGCTAATGTGGGAGTAGCGGTTTGAATTAGAGGTAGTATTTCAAGGAAAAGTGGCATATGGGGTTTAGGAGCTATTTTCCCAGCCTGCACTAAGCAATTTTCAACTGTTATAGCTATATCATAGGCAGTAAGTAGCACATGTCCTCCCATGGATTGTATCATAATAGTGATATCACTATTTAATGCTCTTAAATAATACAAAAAATCATAGCTAGCAGTTGATCTTACCAGAATGGGGATTCTATCCCATGTCTTCTAAAACTAAGTGTTGAAATCTTGCATGTATTCATGTGGGTCTCTTTTCATGGTAGTCAACTGCTCAGCAAGCAAGAGGTGGTCACTCTTTTCCCCAAAATAGTTTATCAAGTGAGTACCCAATTCATTCCAAGAACTGATTAAATTTATAGCTAAAGTCCCATACCAGTCAAGAGCTCTGCCTTTGAGAGACAATGCCAGCAATCTAATTGTGATATTTTCCTCAGTGACATTGTGAATATTGCAGAGGTTAGCAATATTTTTGATGTGCTCGATGAATGTAATGGGCCCCTCTCCATCAAAAAATGCACATTTTTTAGGGCTGCTCCTAGAATTGGGTCATAACGTGGGAGATTCAAGGGGCTCTAACCATGAAAAGTCACAAAGGGTAATGCCATGGCTGGGATGGGATGTAACTGCAGCCTTGCTGTGTATGTGTTCCTTACAACAGGTCTGGGAAGGTGGTTTGTTGAATAAGGATGGGTCCTCTCAAACCTCAGTCTTTTTTCTAAGTTTAAAGGTAATTCAACAAATTTGAAAGGGATACCCTTAGAAGCAGACCGTGTGGTGACTTTAGGCATAGGAAGTTATACTGGTCTTTGATTAGGAAATGAAGTTCTTACCAGTGGAGTCACCAGATGCTAAAAATAGATGATTTGTTGTAATAGGACCAGCATCAATCTTGAAACCTTACTGAGTGTACAATTGGGTCCCACTAGGCATGCCAAAAACTATTGATGCAGTGGATTGCACCTAGGGCAAGAGGCTGAGCTCTTTCCTTCCACACGTGAAAATGGAAACTCCTCTCTCACTTGTGGGACTAGCAAAGCTAGAGGGGAGAGTCTCTAGGTAAGGGCTAGCTCCCTTTGATGCATCTGAGTTGTTATAATAAGTGCTAATACAAGTATATAGATATATAAGGGGGGTGAAAAGGGAGAAGGATTATAGGAAAAAAAACTACTCTAAAAGAGGTGATGCACCAAATGATTTGACCTACTCACACTCACACTTGAAGCCAGACAAACACATACGTACACTTCAAACTGGTAAAAGGACCAGGTTATAGGAACTTAACAGGGAGGCTTTAATGGAACACATAGAAAATAGAGACTCACCAAAGGTGTTGTAGAAAGGCACACTGTATAGTAAATTCTTCTATCTCTGCACTTCCAAATATAGCTCTCCTTATCACCTACAAAAATGGCACCTTATAGACACCAGGTGTGTTGGTGTCAAACCTATGAAAGCATTAAGAAGCAATGACTAAACACAAACTGAAACTTAGACACACATAGAGATATCTTAATAAGAATAGAGGTAAAAATGCATTTATTTGATTTCAGGTGAAAATTTTCCAGGGCTTCACCTTAAAAAATGTGAAAGATCCCTTTTCAAATGACAAGTCTCCCATATATAGAGGAAGGAAGGAGGCCTTTTGGCACCCCTTTTTACAAATGACCCATTTGCACTCCAATCATTGGGAAGAGCAAGCCACTTAAACATCAATGAGAAATTATGAGTTACATCATTTTTTTGCTTGCAAGACTACTTCTTCAAGGTGATTACGTGGTTTGTTTGCTCATTAATGCAAAATGAAGAAAAATGGGTTGTATTGTCAGTTGTCTACACCTCTTAGTAATCAATTCATGGGCACTATATCACCTATTGGAGTAACTTCTTGAATCAGTGCCTCCCTTCACCACTTGGTTTATCTGCCTATTCCTACACTTGGCACTTTTCTCTCTTTATTCTCTAGGCTCTTTGTCCTTTTCTTTCTTTGTCTCCTTCTACTCCTTCAACCCTCGGGGGTGATCTCCTGGCAGGTTGTTGCATTCCTTGGGCTCTTTCCATGGTTGGCATGCAAGTATTTAAAAACCAACATCTATTTCACTACCTTAAAATTGACGTTCACACAGCTGTCACCTTGAAATTGAATACTCAATAGCTAATCCATCTCCTTAAAATTGATAGCTTTTAGGACGTCACCATCCTTGGAAAATTCCTTTAGGTCCTTTGGTGGGATTTTTTGTGGGTTTTTTTACTTCGGCCTTTTCCTACAAACTTCCTTTATTGATCCTTCTCAGAGGGGAAATGACCCTTCAGCTTCTTGAGAATAGTCCTCCTTGGCGAGATCCCTCTGCAAGGGCACATACCCTTCAAGCGGGCTTCTTACTTTGGGATTTTTTATTGTGGCCTTCCTGTGAATTTCTTTGGACTTTTTGTTCAAAGGAATTCCTTCAAATAAAAATTCTGAAGGGATTATGACTTAAATGAAATTCTAAAAAATTTACCCCTTCGACTACCTTTAAAAAGTTTCTTGCCCTCTGTAAGGGCTCCTAAACCCAGTACTACCCTCTACAAGGGCACCTATCCTTTGACTTTGGGATGCCCCCTTAAACCAAGCCATTGAACCAACCCATTGAACCAAAATTGGTTCAACGGTTCAATCGGTTCAATGGTTCAACACTGCACATCGAGCCTTTGTTGAACCATTCACTTGAACCACTCGTTGAACCAATTCAACAATTTAACACTACACGCTGAGCCTTTGAACCAAGCTCATTAAATCATCTAATGAACTGAATGTTTGAACCAAATGATGAACTTGCCAATGAATTTATGGCATTAAACTAAGTCAATTGAACCAAGGTAATTGAACTGAAGGCATTAAACCGGTTCAATGGTTCAAAGGTGCTAACTCTTAGAAAGACTATGTCATTGAACCACTCTTCCAACCTTAAGGAAAAGTTCCTTTTGAACCATTTTATCCCTCTTTCCTTATGAATTTCTTCAGATAAGAGTCTGAAGAAGCTTTGCAAAACCTTGCACTCTCTGGATTGGTTCTTCATCTATCAAAGATTACACCTACAGAGTTTGTAGAAAATCTTGGACTTGTGAAAAATAAAAAATGAAATGGCCTAAAACATCAGAGGAAGAAGGGGACCAATTTTTGGCTTGTTAGACCCAAAAAATGGTCAACACTCCTCAAACTTTTTAGGTGGCTATTTTCATAAAGAAACAAAAGATGACAATGTTTATTGACTTAGGAAGTACACAAAACTTCATCAATTGTAAGTTGGACAATTATTTGAACTATTTCATTTACCCAACTCAATAATATTAGGTTATGAATTTAAATGGTATCATAGTCAATTATTCTATAAAATTCCATAGTAATAAGCTTACTATGGGAGACTACATGATAAATTATCATATGTTTTCTATTCCCATGGGTTGGGATGACATTTTTTATGAGTGCATGGCTCACACCTTTGGGCATAATAGAGATGAATTTATAGGAATTAATCATACATTTTCATTTTGAAGGTATGAAATTTCAATTATGTGAATCATAGAAAAAATATCCCCAAATTTTTAGTCCACATCAAATGAAAAAGATTATTAAAAAAAGGGTTAAAGGTTTTGTAGCAAGATTATTTTTTAATATAAGTTTAATCAATAAATGTGTCTACACATTTTAATTTATAAATGATTCTTAATGACCACCTATATATTCATTTATGTATATTTATGATACTTGAAATGGGAGTCAAATTATATTCCATACACAAAAATTATGACCAAAATAAGTATATTCATATTTTTTTTTACAATTTTAGGAATTTTTGAGGTTTCAAGAACATAAGGAACCCAAAAAAATTCATGAGGTGCTTGAGATTTACATATTTACACACACACACACATTAGAGTTATTCTAGGAGTTTATAATGAAAATTTAATTCTTTGACTTAGTCTACACAATCATGAAATAGATTTTGGATTTTGATGAAGTCAAAATTTGAGAAAACATTTTGGATGCCTCAGGTACCACAAATATCTAGAATTATTTTTTGAGTTTGAGATGAGGTTTTTATCCCAATTTTTATGTTCAATTAAACTTATGTTATATTTAATGAGTAATAAATGTTATTTTTAACACTAGATGCTATCAACAAAAAATATGATGAAGATTGAGTTGAATAAGCACTAAGTTAAACAAGAGGTGAATTATTTCTCTTAACCTCATCCATTGGGACATGGAGTCAACATTCTTATTATAATTTTATTTTTGTCCCTATCCTTAATTTACCTATAGTTGCCTATTGGGAGTGTAATTAGGGGTGTTATCATGAAGTAAAAAAATAATGAAAATAAGTATGAATGTATGGAAGGTCCCAAACATGTTAAGTTCATTGACACAAAGCTACAAAGTCATGAATATTTATGGTAGGAGAATGTTAAATATGATATATTAAATAAATTAAAATGTTAGATTAAGCATTTCAATAAATTTAATGTATATATGAAGACTAAAACAATTTATGTGGATTATAACTTGAGTTTACTCAATAAGCCTCTAAACTTGTGACATAGTGATATGAGTGTGAAATATTACACTAAGGACTATTATAGACCTACCATTAGGTGGGTGATTTTTAATAATATTCTGATAAGATATCAAGTTATGTGAATGGATTGTATATGAAAATTCAACATGATTTTTGGATGAGTAGACTATGATATATTTAATAGTCATATTAATGTGTTTTTAAGCAAGATGAAGCATTATCATGAACAACAAGGAGTGGAACATGACAACTATACTATATGCATGGATATGGAAAAGGTTAAAGTCATAGAGGATATTATGTTAAAATTAAATATTGATAGATAATTAATTCATACCAAAACATTTTTATTAAAAAAAAGAGGTGGAAGAAACTTTAGAGGTACATGATCATATGGATGAGGTAGAGGTTGTAGATTCAATGGTATAAGTTTCATATGTGCCTAGAATGGACATAGAGAATTTGAGTGTTATCATATAAATGATGATGGTAATAGGTTAACTAATGAAATTGTTCATATCGTACATTCTAATTAAGAGTGTGTTGACTCAATTAATAACATAGATTAATAGAAAACTAGAAAATCTCTAATCATGATGGGCATTTTGCTAAAACATGTGAAACAAGATAGTAGTACTTTGTAGAGAAGTAATTATTTTTGAAACATTTGTAAGTTGTAAGGTAAGTTATATAAATTGATTGTTGATAGAGATGGGATAAATAATATTGTATTTTAATAAATGGTAGATTAAAAGGGTTTTATAAGGATTATACATCAAAATCCATATTGGGTTTTATGGTTGTTGAAAGGACACCAAGTTCTAGTGAATGAATAGTGTCTAGTAAGTTTATTCTCTTTATTTTTAAGTCTTTGTTGCTTATTTTTAGAAATTATGTTTTAATAGGTTTAAAACTACTAAGTGATTGTCATTACAGACTAAGTAGTTGTCTCTTCTATCAATACCATGGTGTGATGGGTACTACCCCTATATTCAAGACAATGTGAAACACTCATTTTTTATTAACCTCATGGTATATCAAAAAAACCTAGGACTCTTTTTTTTATACCATAGGAAGACTCTTTTAGCCATTTTATTTTTGGTGCACCTAAGATGATTCTATATCCAAGGGAAGTTAATATCATTATACCCTTATGTTTTTTCTTTCACAACATGCCATAATTTCATCAATGAAATCATGGACCTCTTTTTGAGCTGGAGTCTTATCTCTTTCCTATGGGGTGTTTTAGTGGTTTATCAATTTAGGCCCCCATATTTGGTTTTTAGTTTGCTTGGTAAAGGTCTAAGTTGATATTCCTCTAATAAAACCTTTGGTTTAAGTTAGCTTTAACATTATAAATTATGAGTTGAGTCTGAATGTCTTCCATTATTTTCCCACTTGGGATTTATTGGCTCATTCTTAGGTTTTTATAACCTTAATGTGTATATTTGTTAGATTAAATGACAATTTTTTATGTTCTTTACACCTAAAGAGTGTCATGTTAATTTTATTGAAGGAACTAATTTAAATTCTAAGGGGATATAGAATGTAAACATTAGGTTGTTAAAGGGTATGAGTATAGTAAATTAGGGTAAAAAATATATAATAAGTATAACCACTAATTTGTGTAAGATTTGACCTAATCTGATATTTCTAAAAATAGCAATGAATGATATAAATAACTAGTTGGAAAGAGACTGTCTGAGATGGATGATATGGAGGATGAAAATTGGAACCAAAGATTATCTAAGTATCACAAGAAAGTTGTAGGTGTCATAAACCCTCTTGGATAGCAGTGTAGTACCTTGGATAGTAGTGTACCATGTTGATGTCTTACTTTTAATGCTAATTTCCTTTGTGTAAAAACTATGTTATTTTCTAGGTGCACCTCTAACTAAGTTTGACCTACCTTTCCCTATGTGGATGAGCCTTGATTCACTATCAATACACTATTTTTTATTTATTTAGGATCAAAACCCTAGACTTCCATGTTTTTACGGTATTTGAGTGGCATAATTAGCAAAAGTGTGATGTTAGTTGGTTAGGTTATATATCATCAACACCCCACTTTGTTGAGAGTTGTCTACATACCAATACTCTTAAGAAGATCAAGTCTGATATAGCTCTCTCTCCTAAGTGCTTGGTACAAGTTCAAGTGAATGCTAGTATGAGTGTCAACTTGAGTGATTTAAATGAGGATTGAGACTAGAAATGTATGTATTCTGGGCTTAGGATAGTTTTAGATGACTATATATAAAATTAATTGATTATGTATAACTTTTTTTAAGGTTATTTATGTAATTTGTATTAGATTTCAATCTAGTGGATAAAGGGCTAAAATTCATGTGTTTATAGTGATCTAGTGCTTTTATAGAGTGTGAAATAGGTCAAGGCTAACCCTGGGTGTCTTAAGAATTTAAAATGTATCTATTAGGGTTTATATTAGGTAATGTACATGTTAGAAACCCAATTTTCACCCTAATAAAGGTAGATTGATTATATCTCCTTCAAACCTAGACTAACATTGGAATGGTATAAGGTGTGGGACATGTATATCTTAGACTAGTCCTCTAGATTTATGAGGCTATCTCCTCTGATGTATCTACTCTAGATCTATTTCTAAAACCTAATATACTTTTGGGAAGAAAAGGGTTAGAAGGATTACTGAAAAGGGAAATCATATTCTACTATTAGTGATACACCTATATTTCTAGTTCATCCACTCTATTTTAGATTGTATAACACTTATAAGCAATGTAAATCATTGAATCTATAACTCCAATGGACTCCTATGTAACATTATTTCATATAAATGTTCATTAAGTGATCAAATCATGAGGGAAATGATGGAATAGTCTTAATTCAAGGCACCAACTAGTCAATATATCCACTATTATCTCAATCAATTGACATCAAACACTATATATGACTTGTATAAGATGACTCACTAGTAACTAGGTGATATTAGGACCTACCAAGGGATAAAATACTACCACATGTTCCAAAAAAACTAATATAACACACTAAAATTGTTTATAGGAATCTAAAAATAGTCATTTTATTCACTTAAGAGGTTTACAAAGCTCAATATTGGCTGAGTTTCATCATGCCCAAGAGAGGGATCTTGAATATATGCTTGAAAGCCTAAATATATACAAAATGAGAGAGAACTATCCAAGATATTAGCATAGAATAGAGAGTAAGAATTAAGCTCAATATTAACTCAAGTAAAATTTAGTTATAACTTACAACAAATAGTCTGTGAGATATATTTTCATGTTTAATGCCTTGCATTAGCTTTGCATGAGCTCCTTGGCATTGAAAACAAGGTGGTGTGCCCTCTTTGTGTTATTCAAACTCCTCTTGAATCATGTTAGTCCATAATTTGGTAAATAACTCCACTTTAAATGAGGTCAAGTTAAGTGAATGATTCTTATTCATGATTTAAACTTAAAACATGCATTGATTGCCTCTCAACTCATGATGAATTAACTTAAAGTGATTGGCACTTAAGATAAGTTAACTCCTTTAGATCTCTTTTTTATGAATTACCACTTTTAAGAATATATATGCAGTGTGATAATTCCATATGAACTCTTTTGATATCTCTTAAACATTAATTTCATCTTCACATGATTAATCAAATAAGATTACTAGGCCAAATAGGCCTAGTAGCCTAATTTCTTATATTTGATGACTATTAAATCATACATAGAAACATGCATATCATTAAATAGTATAATGATATTTAGGCTTGGAATAACATTTCATATCATTAAATAGGTCCTTTTGATGAAGAAACACCTACAACTTAGTCCAACTAGTTGACTAGGTCAAACTACCTTGAATTTTTATAGAATGACTATTTTTAATGATCTTATAGAGGCATTTATAGGTATGGTTTTTACCATCTAATGGATTTAGAAGGAGTAAAAAGTTCCAAACTTAACTCTCCATGGATTGGAATCCATTAAACTATCTTGTACCTCTCCTTTTTACATTTTTTCTTTAAAAACTCTATTCTCTTCCATGTATGTACAATTAAATTCAAAAAAGTACCATTTATAGGACCCTCTCTATGTTTAATCCATTTTTTAAGAGTTTATACAATGATTCATGAGGTTTTGATTGCAATAAAATTAATGTTTCTCAAAAATAGTCTTTATGAGGTTTTGGAGGTGAATATTTTTAATGATGTTTCATAAATTACAAACCTCCAAACCAAAAAATATTATCATGAATATTTATTTAATATACCTCCTCAACTTTCTTAAGAATATTGGGTTCCCATGCAAAATGTGTGAAAATATATATATGTAATGAAGTTTGCCTATAGGGTTTTGAATGCACTCTGGACATGCTTATGTTTTTAGAAATTGTTCATAAACATTAGCCCCTCAACAAACCTCAATACATAATTTATTATAATTTAATATGGGTCCAAAAACCATGATAATAACATCTATCCAAGATCTTCATGTGGTGAAAGATATGAGCACTTGATCAGGTGTTTCAAAGGGGTGTTTTAGACTACATAGTTTGAATTCCTCTTCTAGAGTGAAATTGAACTTTTCATTCTCTGTATCTGATATAAATCATTATCATTGGACCTGAAACATCTCATCAGACAATCCTATGATTTCATTTTTATTTTAATGTTTGAAAATGTCTTCAGGAGGCATAGGCCTTCTAGGCCTAAAACTGGTTTCGAGGCTTGTTTTGGCCAAATGTGAAACTTGGAGTTATTGATATACCTATAGGATTATATGGGAATAAAAACACATTGTTTTAATTCATTGTCTATCCCCTATGGGATCTTTTTTCTATCTATGTTTCACTTTCTCTTAATGCCTCTTAAGACTACCTATATATTTGACTGTGTTTGCCTGTATGTTTATGAATTTTTGAAGACTAAGAGGATCTTTCTTATTCCACTACATGTTTAATTAATATTTATTCACTACCATTAATTCTAAAATTTAAAACCATTCTTAATCTAAGTTTCCATCCTTAGAAAACCCCCTACTCTCTTGACTAGGGTTTCTTACAAACATAACTTGTTTAGCCCTTGGTCTAAGTTTTGGTGACTTTCATCTTATAAAATGAGATTATATTTTATGTGATGTGTTTTTATAACACTCTCATTTTATATTTATCATTTTTGTTCCTTTAAATACTTCCCTTCTTATGTGGATGACACCATGATTATATAGGCATGTCTTAACTTCCTCATCTTCTACTTGCACTCAAGGGCATAATCTATATGTAATTTAATAACCATTATTATCATGTATATAATTACCTAAAATATCCATTATCTAACTTTAAATCCTTATTATTTATCTCAAACCTTTTTAAAACTCCTCTCAAAATCTCACTAGTCTCCTCTTTTGACTATCAACAGATAGGTAGATGATTGTGTGTAAATAGTGAGCACTTGTACTCTTAAATTAAACTTTGAAATGGAATGATAAGATTTATATGGTAATAAATATTAATTTTACAAAAATTTAGGTATTTATTCCACCTATATGGGCTCTAAATATACCATTTCCTCTAATACATGCTTTCAAAGTTGGCAATGTTATCGATTGTGTTAGGCATGACTGCATATGAACCTCTTATTTAACCTTATTTACACTATATCATTGGTTTAATCATGCTTAAATTTTTACATGTTATATTTAATAAAGAAAACAATTCTCATCACCTCATGTATAGCTTTATTTTTAGGTCTAGTATGGTTATCTTGTGCTTGTCAACTTGTGTATGCATTAGTGTCTTGACTGCTTATAGGAGTTTTGAGATGTGTCCATTAAGTAACATCATCTACACCTTTTTAAGAAAATTTAAATACTCGTCAATATATATAAAAATTTACACATCTCATAATTTACCATGTGTTCCTATAGACCTTATTGGCTTGATAATAGTTCAGTCAAAAGGAAGACCTATAGGCTAGGGCATATAGGTCACTTTTTGGTAATATAATCCATCTTGATAACACACAAAACACTTAACCTTGGTGATAATATAAAACAATATACCTTTAATATTTCTTCTTGTTGATTATCTTTGTATCATGTGTTAATTATAAGACCATTTGAAGGTATTATCTCACTATTCTTTCATGGTTGTAAGTGGGTGTTACTAGCTAGGTCTTGTATGGACTGAGACAGTCCAAACATCTATTATAAATTATATGATCTGAAGGGAGTTTATAATTTATATTTGACACTTGAATTCATCTTATCCACCATGTAAATCATGTCTTCTTTATTATCTTGATGATGGTCTCTTAAGAAACTCCTTTAGACTGACTTGAAACATTCCATACAGTGAGATGTAGGTGATGATTAGGGTGTGACTATGATATGATTAGTAAAACCACTTTTTTCATGATGTTGATCTATCTCACACTTTCCTTTGTTCTTATGAATCTTTCATAACCATGAGACTCTACCATGGACCACTTTTCTTTAACACCCTTCATACTTGGAGATAGGCCTTTCTTCCATGGCTGTAGATGAGTATTTATGAGGTAAATGACTGTCATTATGCATAGATGAGAAATATATTTGATCTAAAAATCATAACACCATTTCTCATAGTCTAGGTATGACTCAAGTTTGAACTTTAAAAGACATTTAAGCCTATTGTAGGTCAATAATTTTCCTTGAAAACATGTCTAAATTTGATCTCTATTCATGGTATATCTTGGGTTCTAGTCTCATCAGCATGATTTTAACATACTTTATACCTCCTCATTCATATTCTATCTGTTTAAAATAGACCTTTCTTTACCATAATCTTTACCATGTTTGATCTTTATACAAACTGTATATGAGTTTTGACCTTGAAACAGGGTAACAAACCTCTCAAGGTCACTCCAAATATTCTCATTCTTGTTTTAAAGTCTTTAATAAGTTCAAATATCTCTCAAACATACAATATTCCCTCATTTTTGCATCCTTGATCTTGTTTAATTCTTTATCTTAGCTATAGATGACTATATATCATGTTATATGTATGGTTTAAAGAGGAAATGACCTTGAGAAAGTCACAAATTAGCCTTGATGAGCCTCTCTCCTTCCTTTAAGAAACTTGACCATATGGTTCAAATTTATTTATTTGATAACCATGCTCTTTATTCTTATTTAAAACATCATTTTCATGAAGGAAATCCTTGAATGTATCTGACCTAGATATAGATGGATGTTTTCTCTCTCTTGAACAGGGTTTCAAGGTCTATAGACCACATTGACATATTGATTGGTGCTTCCATTCTTCTCACTCTCCTTAATAATGAATCCATGGGGTTTAGGTGAATGTAAGATGATGGTATGTGATGTAATATGTGAAACCATCAATGGAGTGAAAAGATAGACCTATGTAATGATGGAAGACAGTGAGAAGGCAGTGAGATGGAAGTGAACAAGATGGAGGTGAAAGGAACATTGAAACTATAACCAAGATAGTTAATAAATGATATGAAGGTACATATACATATATCTTGACTGAATATACCATCTTAGAGGTCATTTATAGGCATATGGTACTACAAATGGAAACCCAGGAGTCTGCAAAAAAACCTTAAAAGATGTTAATTTTCCTTAATCTTTGATAAATTGAGACTCGTTGATAACTCTTGAGAGCACATTGATGATATTATTGGTAATGAAGCTACATGAAACTTTGATAACCTGAGGACAGGACATATGAACATTATGGAGACCCCTACAAGTAAGAAACTAATAAATCTTGAAACTCCTCTCTCATGGATCGTATAACTCCCTTTCTATGCATGTAAACTGCATAATTGCATTATTTTTCCTTCATGATCTCTACATAACCCTCACATATGTGAAAATTAACTAAAAAAATCTATGTAAAGGTGGATCATGATATTGAGAAGCTCCACAAACTTGAATTTTTCTACCATGATGCCCTAATGAGGAGAAAACATAGAAAACTAATTGCCTGCTTGGATGAAGGAACCATAATGAGTGTCTTGACTTAAAAGAGATGGTTCATCAAGGAGACATGACAAATTTTATAACCACTTTCCATATCTATAATCTCTCTAAGACTAATTTCTTTTATCAAAATTGCATACCTTGGTTTTCTCTCACATGGTCATACCACTTACAAACTTGAAGGGCTCTTCATATGTGCAAACAAGCAAGATGAAGGATGTCAACTAGTTTTGGGCCTATTTTGAATCTTATTTACTTTAAATTATTCTATAACATGTGATATTTCCTCTTATTCCTACTCTTTTCCTAAGTTGTATGAAAAATATGTACAATTTCATACTCCCACATGAAAATATAAGAAAAAAGCTCCTTTCTTTGCCCTTTATTCACACTTAAGTCATGAACTACCACTTTTATGGAATAACAAGGATAAACATGATTCAAATATCATGTTAACACAAGTAATAAATTGGAGGCCTTTTCAAGCTTAAAATTGCATAAAATGTATTTTCAAGGCATGAAACTTTGAATAAAGCTAATTTCATTCAATTGAAAGTGTTTAAAGGTATTTTTATTGATTTATGTGGGTTTTTTAATCCAATTTTATCATTAAATTACCAAAACTTGGCTCTTTTAGGTCAAAATACATAGTTTATACCACCTTGAATAAGCTTGTAATGGTACCCTGAGAAATTTTGAATTATATGGGTTAGTATTTGGCCTTGACATGCTAAATTACCAATAAATTAATAATGCATTACAATAAAATATAGAATGTGTTCTTAAAAACTTATTTTAAAATTAACTCTTATCATTAGAAATATCCTCATAAAATACTTCCCTATAGAGATAGTTTATAGCTAATGTTTGGTTACAAGATCTAAGATAAAATAAACTAACTTTAATTTGTGTACAAAATAACACTATTTTTTAGCTCAATCATATGCATGGAAACTACCTCAATTAGACTTATATAAGGATAAATAACACCTATAGATAGCTCTTATCAAGGCTCTCATAACTAAGCTAATAATAGAACAAACAAAAATCTAAAATTTATGTTATACCTGGCCATTATACTAATTATAGAATTTTTTTAACAATTTAAGATTCAAAATGTCATAATCATAAAAAGGTATGAAAAAATAGTCTAACATCAATCCTTATGAATCAACGTACAAAAAATCACCTACAACTTAAACAAGCTAAATTTATATCAACTAAAGAATAAGAAATATAAATGTGATAAAATGTCAACCATAGTCGAAATAGGGATAAAATTATCTTTTATTAAAATTAGAAATAAGCTCAAGCATATTCTCAATCATCAAGATAATTTTTCCTATGTTTATATGTATAAATTCATCTTACTAGAAGTGTTTATATAGTTGTAACAAAACATATATAAAAACCCTCTTTTTATTTATCCATATCTCTAGTGTCTATGTTTAAACAATCAGGTTACCCATTATTTATATGAGCCTATGGATGGAATAAATTCCATCCCCAGGGTCATATAAATAATCTAGGGTATATATATATATATGAAAATTTTATTAGAAAAAAATTTACAATAAAATATAAAACCCTGAATAATCATTTTCTACACTAAGGGATACAACTATGGATAGCCCCTTAAAACCAACTACCATTTTCAATATTCAAGAGGATATGTCACTTATCCATGTTTTTAGATTTAATTATTTGACTAAAATAAAAAATAACCAGTCCATTTACACACTCAATAAACCTAAACCAAGTGTATATTGACAAAAATAATTACATTAATTTCCTATTTCAAAACACCTCTTCAAAAGTAAGTTGACCTCCTAAATATTAAAAATGGAAATAACTTTCTCTTTGTAGTTAGCTTCCACGAACCCCACATTCTCTTCTTTGATTTTTTTTATTCCTCTTTTGTTCTATTCTCTCTTCATTACCTCTACTTAATTATTTATTTTCTTTAAGTTTCTCCCAACTCATCCAAAAAAATGAACTTCCATAACTACATTCTAAACTTCATGTCAAATTTCTACTAGTAACTAAGTTTAAACCTTCATGGCATCTGTATAGAGTCCCTACATGCATACTTCCCAAAAAATGGTGAATACCAAACCCTAATGATATATAAGACCCAAATACATTCACATTTTTCCATCATAACACAAAATCTTAGTCTTTTAACAAAAATAATAATGATTAGGTCTTACTCAGCTTCCCTAGAAGTCATAATTTTTTAATTTAAACATAACAAAATAATTTCCTAAGTTCATTTCTCATTTAAAAACTAAATGAAACATAATGAAATTACATGAGCCCTAGGCCACCAAAAAGAGGCTAGTCTTATCTAATTACTTTTACAAAATCACAAACAAGGAAGTAAACCAACTAACGCTTAAACATTATAATTTTAGAAATAATAAACAATTATAACCTTAGCAAGTTATATTTATATTTAGAAAATAATTCAAGATAAACACTCAGCATTATAAAGGAATAATCTCATCCAAATAAGTCACATTATAACTCTTTACAAAATTAATTCAAGTAATAACAGCCATAAGAACATGAAATCAACAAAATTTACAACACTCTTTAAAACACTACAAACACTCAAAAATTAAATAATCAAACATGCAAGTGTGTGCATGTGTTTGGGATAAGTTCTTGTTGTCCCAAATTTATGAAAACTATCTCCTCATCCTCAATGATACTCTCTCTTTGTTCCACTTTCTAAGGGTGAGGTAGTTTGATTTAACTTTTTAGGGTTATGGAGTTTAAGGTTATTAAAGGTCTAATATAGTAAACTAGGGTAGAAATATGTAATAAAAATAAACACTAATTTTTAATATAATTGACTTAGTTTGACCTTTCCAAAAATTGAAATAAATAATGTAAATAAGTACTTAGATGGAAATTGATTGAGATGGGAGATATGGATGTTGTAAACTGGGACATGATTTATTATGAGCGTTGTAGATAGGATCCTAGTGTCAAAACCCTTCTTAGATAATAGCACCCTAATTGGATAGTAGTTCCATATGGTGTTAGTGTCCCTATTTTTATGCTAGTGTCCTTTATGTATAACTATTTTGAGCTTTTAGGTGCACCTATTTTTAGGTCTACTAAGCCTGTTCTTATGTGTATGAGTTTTGGTTCCCTATAGATGATCTATTTTGACTAATTTTATATTAAAATATTAAACCTCCATGTTGTTATGGTATCTAGTTGTCATAATTATCAATGTGTGTTTTTAATGGGGTAGGATAGACATCCTCAACACCCCATTATGATGAGAGTTGCCTACATACCAATAATCTAAAGAGGGATCAAGATCAATGTCGTTCTCCCCACCTAGGTATTGATATAAGTATAAGTGAATCTAGTATGAATATCATTTTTAGTGCCTTGAATGTTCTTAATATTTAAAATATGAGAAATATAAGCTTAGGAATGTTGTAGATGGTTGTATGCATAAGTAGGGAAAAATAGGGACTGATAACCTTGATTGTGCACAACTTGTTCTAAGTTTGTTTGTATAATTTGCATCTAATTTCCATCTAGTGGATAAAGGGATAAAATTTGTGTATATATATTATTATAGTACTTGTGTGGGTCTTAAAATAATTATAGGCTAACCTTAGGTGGTTTCTCATTTAAAAATATATATGTTGGTAATAAAAATTAAGAAAAGGATAATAACGCCCAAATTGGGACACTGGCACAATGGGGCACTATTGTCTAAATTATGAAACTAGTGTCCAAGTTATAAAAATTGAGGAAATAGGAGACAAGATGTCAAATTGATGGTTTAAGACTACTTTAGGGATGTTTATGGATGTGTTTGTCTGACACAAAGGTTGGATAAGTGTCTAAGCAAGCCCTAAGATAGGTCTATAGCTAAGCTAGATATGGGTGGTCTCAAGTAACACTCTTAACACTCAATTGTCATTTATAGATGATTAAATTCTCCCCTTCACATTATTATAGACATGAATCAAAGTGAAATGACTAGGATGAAGGAAAATGAAGAATACTTGGAGTTATCTAAGAGGCAAAGCCCATGAATCTAGATCTGAGTATGTAAAACATGATCCATTATGTATCCTAAAACTAAAACATGCATAGATAAGTCCTTAAGAGATATAAAAATCAAAGATAAAATTTAGTAAAGATATGAGATAGAGTAAATTAATGAATACACCTCATTGGGTATGCAAACTAATGCATAAACTTGGTGATAGCCTATGTGTGTTCATGTAGATAATGATCAATCAAGAAATAATTTGGATTAAACTAATGACTTACTTAATCCCCATGTGTGGGTGGTTAAATAACTAAATATAATTTATAAACCATCATTTCCCACCCCTACTTGGTGGATAATGACCTATGAATAGTTTGGATTGATGGTGTGTCCAACCCTCTTATTAAGGTGTCTAAAGATCTCAAGTAGACTATGAATCCATCATTACCTACCCCTATGTAGTATATGTATCTAAAACTAAAATTTCACAATGTAAATGAAGATGTGTAACTATAATTATAACTTCATATGTTGACTATTCAACCACATAGGAACTTTGAAATGTAGAATGGCTCTGGGCCACTCAGGAATATTAGGAAGCTCTAAGCTACTTGGGAATGTCAACCACTAGATATGGAGTAATGCATCAATATATAATGTAACATGTAACATGGTATCTGGTGTTTACAACATAGATAATGATATGGAGTTTATCATTTCATCTGATCAACTAGTGTATATGTGACCATATAGAAATAATGTGTCACACACATGCCCCCAAATATGATATCTAAGAATATGGATTCTAGATTGAGTTGTAAAAATCTATATCTAAGTATCTAAAATTTAAATAAGAATTATCATTCTACACATGATTCCCACAATCTAAGTAAACTGATAAGAATCTGAGTTAAATTGAGCTAAAACTGGTAATATGTAATTGAACCTATGCAAAACTAGACTATACCTATTGTACTTTTCTAACCAATCTGGAATTTATTGATACTAAGGATACTAGATAGTATAATCATATCTTGGATAAATTTTTTTATGGTGATAATGTCTCAAGTTGGGAATTATTGTCCAACTATTTTGATTTTATGCAACTAAAACTAGTCTCTATGTTACTATTTCCCACTATGTTTTCCTAAAATTAATTTATATAGTTTGTGCCTATGTGCTAAAAAATATATTATAAGTGCATTTGGATAGCCTCATATTTATGACAAACTCTTATTAATTCCCCTATTTTTAGTGGGGTTATTTAACTTATGAAATAATAAACCTTAAAATAAGAAGCTCTACAAAATGTGTGTTATTTGGAGTATATATGATATCTAAATAATAAACCAATATGATGTGCATACATAACATCAAAATGTAATCTAATCTAAGTATAATTATTTATTGTATAATTTATGTTATATATAACATTCACAAGGCTATTAAGATAGATATAATAATGTATTTGAATATAAAATCTAGGAAATAATTGATTAGTTACCTAGGGGATGGGGCATGATTCCATCATGCCACCTAAGTAGCAATGGGAGATGCATGAGGACCCTCATGGAATCTAAAAATTGATAATTTTAAATGAAGTAAATAATTTTCATGTCCATGATTCATACAAGAAATTATACATACAACACACATGAGGTATTCAAAGTTGGCCAAAGGGCCATAATACAAGGGACATGCACATGTCACTAAATCTAAGAAATCAAGACATATAAGGGCATGTTTAAATTTCCCCATATGCAAAAATTAAGCAAGTTGTATTAGATCCACATGGAATTACATGTTAAAATGATCGCATACATAACCAGGAAGATACACACAAGGACATGGGTACATATCCAAATCATCCATTTAATGAAAAGAAGTAGCATAGAGCTAAAGAGAAATGGAATTTTTGAATACCCTAGAATAGAAGAAGCATAGAGACAAAATCAAGTCTAAATTATGAAAGATAAAAATGAAAGTATGTATGAACATGTGGTATAAATATGTATAAGAGAAAATATGTACATAAGTTGAGTTTAAAGTAGTAGTATTTAGAAAAAAATATGAGTAGGTGTAGGATGATCAATATCAAGATATAACAATTCTAAATTTGTGATGTGGAGTTTAGAAATATGTAACTTGGAAATCAAAACTGTGTATAGGATGACCCCAAATGGGTGAATGTATCAAATAAATAACCTATGTATTTATGTATATTCCCTAATGGGTATATAGTAGAAAATCTAGATCTGTGTAATGGACCTAGGTCCTTTAAGTATCTATAAACACTTGAAAAGAACAAGTGAAGCATGTATGTATGATAAAAACTAACTATACTAAGATAGCTACCATATGTAGTGTCTATAAAATATAAAAAATGTAAACATGGTAATGCATAAAATTTATAATTGATGTTTAATGATAATATATTTAAATGTTTTTGTGTTTTGAAATATTATATTATTTTTTTATTTTTTGGATATAAGCTATGTACAATAAGGGAGGAACATACTAATCGATGAGTCTCATGGGAGACTCACTATCAATGTGGCCTATGTCAAATAAAGGAATGGTAATCATAGGTGTTGTATGAAAAGTTAATTAAGGCCCTATAACCTATTATACTAAGTTATCAATAGTCATCATTGCCTATGGAGTGGTGTTAGGAATCCATGAAGTTGATTAGTGTATCTTGTGAACTATCAGTATCTTAAGGACCCATCTAGTAGAAGACATTATATCTAACATGGATTCCCTATTCTAAGAACCCTAGAAACTCAATAACATAGATCTCAAAAGGAAAAGGGTATATTGAGGCCCAGTAGAATACACAACATATCTCTCATGTGGGGGTCTGTCTATTAATGGTCTCTATAAGAGAGTATGTGTACATGGTAATATTATATACATAGACCTCACCTACACTAGTGGTTCCATTGAACTTGTGGTTTATTGATGGGAACTATGCTCAAAATTATAATCAGTAACTATAGTGTGACTTTCTATGGGATAGGTAAAGGATACTCATATGAAAGACCCTCAACTATGATCACCTAATTATCCTGTATATACTTGAGGCATCTATTCATAGTGGATGGAATGGCTCATAGCTACTATATCCTGGCCTACCCAATAAGATGTCAAATGTGTCTACACTAGGTACTAATAAGAATCTAATAGCCACATATGTTAGTCCAACCTGTAGTGGAAGTATAATCTCCCCAATGGACCTCTGAACATGGCCACTAAAACCACAAATAACTATGTTAGTCACATAAATTTCCTAATTTTAATAACCCAAATGTCATACGAGTGTGATATTGCACATGTTAATACTTGACCCATTATCACCCATAACACTTTATATAGGATGTTGATTATTGTAGGATCATATAAAGAGTGCATTTAAATATGAATAGTCAATAATAATATCCTACTCTAATAATGTGATGAGTGATTTAGTTATTAATATGGTATGATACACACTAGTGATATTATGTAGGGCATGTTCATCATTTGTATTAGTGTGATATGATGTCATTAGTTGATGTGCTTGATAGATATAGTGAAATATTAAAGTGCCCTTACCTAATTAGTTGTATGTTTTGTAAATGGATCTAAGAATATTTTCAATGTCTTAGCTTATGTTTGTTGAACTTTAGGTGCCTCTATGGGTTTTCCAATATCAATGATGCTGGCCTCTACCAAATCTTATATATTATGTTTCAAGTTGATGCATCAGTTTGTAGTATGGCCTAGTGCCCTATGATAGTCATAGAATACATTAGAATCATATCTCTTTGGAAGAGGGCATTTCATATCAACCTCTTTTATGGGAGGGAGAGATATGGAATTACATTTTAGGAGCTATTTTAAAACATGTGATGACAATTCTATAAGGTTGATGAAAACTCTCTATGGAGGAGCTAATAAAACCAAGAGAGGAGGTGGCTTTGAATCTACAATACATGTGGCCTTTTGATCACTCTTTTTTTTAGTGGCCCTTACTTTGTATGGATGCTTATTATAAATCTTATTAGTTTATTTTGATCCACTTGTATATTTTAATTTTCCCATAGAGAGAAGTTTAACTTCCCTTTTTTTCATTATGTGACGTAAATCTATGAAGGTTGGAAACTTTTTGAACAAGATAACTTCATGTAATGTTGGAATTAAACTCTATTTTAATATTTCTTAGATCTCACAATCTATCATGGGGCTAGTCATATTTTCTAATATAGTTTTATATCACAAGACACATTCTGTAATAGGCTCATTGGATTTTGGCTTTAGTTATTCCACTTGAGCATAGGAGATATTATCACCAATGTTAATTGAAAAATATGTTAAAAACATATCTACCAATAGATTAAATGTAGTGATAGATTGATTTGGAAGATCATAGAAGCACTATAAGTCATAGTCCTTTAGACTTCATGGGAACAACTTAGTAAGGAGCCAATCATTAGACATGTATTCCAAGAATTATGCATAGAAATATCATATATGGTGCTTTGGGTCACCCTTATCATCATACAAATTAAGCTTAGGTGGCACAAACCTAGATGGTAAAGGAGTATATGCTATATGATATGCCAAATGTGTATTTAAAAGAACATGAAAATCTAAGGCATGTGATGGCCTAGAGGCACCCTACTCAAGATGTAACACCTTATATTGAAAAGAATTAATCTCATGCATATTTTAAATCTGGAGATGAATAACTAGTCATAGGAGGTGTGGTTATTGCTAAACATTGCCAAGTTAAAACAAGTTGTTGCACAAGCTGAATTTCCCCTAAAATAGGTGTAATAATATTGTTATATAGGAGAGCATAATATTGACCATTATTGGATTTTTGAAGTTATTTATGTACAATATTGTTATGGTCATCTTGTGTATCTAAATTTTATAAAATTAAAGCTTACAATTATCTCTTATCAATTTCATTGAATCGATTATTGAATTTTGCCATTGTAGGTTTAAAATTATGAAAATAAAATGTTGTATATTTTGAACCTTTTATGAAATTTAATTTTTTAAAGATTACCAAAATAAAATAATAAATCAGATCTAAGATTTTGGAATTAATTATTAAACATAAAAAATAGAATGATATAAACCCTAATAGCATATAGGACTAGGGTTTGGGTAATATTCAAATTAAGTCGAGTACACCAAATGATTTAACTTTCTAGGGATATAGAGTTTAAGCCCTAGGTTGTTAAAGGTCTAAGTATAGTAAATCAAGGTATAAATATGAAATAAATACAACCATTGATTTGTAACATAATTGACTTAGTTTGACTTTTTTAAAATAGAAATAAATAATGCAAACAAGTAATTATCTATAAATTGACTAAGATGGGATATTTAAAGGCTAAAAACTAGGATAGGATCTATTTTGAGTGTTATGGATAGGATCCAAATGTCAAAACCCTTCTTGGATAGTATCACCCTAATTCGACAATAACACCATATGGTGATATTGTCCCTATTTTGACACTAGTGTCATCTATGTAAAACTATTCTGAGATTTTAGGTGAACCTGTATCTAAGTCTACCAAGCATATTATTATGTGCAAAATTTATAATTCCCTATATGTGATATATTTTAACTTATTTTATATGTAAACCCTAAACATCCATGTTTCTAGGGCATATAATTAGCATAAGTAGCAAAGTGTGTTGTTAGTGGGGTAGGCTAGACATCCTCAACACCCCATTGTGATTAAAGTTACCTACTTACCAATACTTTGAAGAGGGATCAAGCTCGATGTAGTTATCCCCACCTAATTTTTGTACAATTGTAAGTGAATCTAGTATGAATTCCAATTTGAGTTCTTTTAATGTTATTGAGACTATAAATCTAAGTAATCTGAACTTAGGAATGTTATAGATGGTGATATGTATAGGTGGGGAAGAATAGGGATCAATAACCTTTACTTTGCATAACTTATTTTGAGTTAATTTGTGTAATTTGCATATTATTTCCATATAGTGGATAAAGGGCTAAAAGTCATGTATATATACTACTCTAGTGCTTGTATGAGACTTAAAATAGGTTTAGGCTAAACCTAAGTGGATACTCACTTTAAAATACATCCATTGGTAACAAAATGTGGGAGGGAAAATAGTGCCCAAATTAGGACACTAAAACCATGGGGTACTACTATTTAAATTATGGTTCTAGTGTCCAAGTGGTAGAACCTAAGGCACTATGCGTCAAGATGTTAAAGCGAGTGTTTATGACTACTTTAGGGATGTTTATGGATTTGTGTGGCCTAAATAAGGGATGTCTAAGTGTCCAAATAGGCCCTAAGATAGATTTAGGGATAAGTTAGGGATGGTTGGTCTAAAGTAACACTCTTAGCCCTCAAGTGTCATTTTTAGATGATTACATAGTATTACAATAACCTCATTCATATAAAATAGTAGTTAGTCCATCATATCACTAAAATCATCTTATAAAAGTAATAATTTTAATTTCTAATAATACCACTATACATCCTACATCATACTATGATTACTAATCTCATTATAGATTATCCATAATGCTGAAATCAATAATATAACTAAAATACATAATAGTTAAAACTTATAGATTAAGTTTATCTGATTCCAAAATGTAGTATAGATGATCACATTCAACTAAAAAAAACATAGATTGTTTTTTAAGTTTGAGTTTTAATGTAGCAAATCAAATGTAAGCATCCAAGACCACATAAAGGATATTCCCATAATTTGATTACTATTCCATGATCATTTTCTAGTTCACTTCTAGCTTGTTCCTACCCAGATCTACATGTGTATAGTAAACTAGCTAAGTATTATTTATTTTAAATTCAATGAAATATCTATCAATAGTTTTATTTTACTAATTAATCAATCTTAATTATATAAATTTATAATATTGTTTGTCTGAGTTTTATATTAATTAGCTTTCTTATTAGGTTAGCTCACCACTTTTGTAAAATATAATCTAATCCTCTTAACCGTAAATAATCTCATTTATCTAAATTTAGGGTAATATAGTTACACAAGGTTTCCCTAGTCTCTACATGTACAAGTTAATATCTTTCTCAGAGATTTTTTTGACCTCATATCAATATTATTTTTCTCTAGACATGCCTACACTTCCTTAGACAATTCCATCATTATGTACCTATCCACATAAATCTAAAGTATTAGCATGCCCTTTTAATGTCTATTTTCTCAATTTTAAATTGTTAAAATGGTTTAAATCATACATTTTGGATGTTTATTCAAATAAAAATACCCAAATATTTATATATATATATAAACATATCAATCATAAGCTTATTGATATTCTAGCAATCATTGGCCTATCACATTCAAAATATGAAACCCATCAAAGGATAAATCCTTGAGCTAAGTTTGAATACCATTTACAAGATAAAATAAAAGGTTTTCAAGTTTTAAAATCCATACACAGGGTTATACTACATGCTAGTATTACACAATATTGCACACACATAGTTAGGTGGGAAAACTATGTTCGATTTGGCTTCCCTCTTTAGATTATTAGATATGTAGACAACACTTATCCACATGGGATGGTTGATATTACATCAACTCTTCAATTTCATCCATTTTTTTGGTCACTTTGGTCTCATTAGGTTTGAATAAAGGAGACAAAAAACATATATAGGAATCATTATTACACATTGACACATATTGGAAAAAAACACAAGACAAGGCCACACTCCAATAGGCAAGTCCACATTATGCATATGTCTAAGAAATTTCATACTTGTATTAGGATATGTAACCACTCTAATTATATATATAAGCATTCACATGCCCATTTCATACCACTATTGATAACTCTAACCTATTATGTACTTGTAGATATCAAAAATAATATAAGTACTCCATTTTTATTGTTATGATCATTTTTTTTAGTTATTATACATCTTAATCAATGTTAATTTTCCAAAATAATTATCCTATTAAGTTTTTATTTATCTAAAAATATATAAAACATATAGGTGAACCCATTCATTCATATTGAGCACAATAAAACCCTACATTACTTAAGGTTTCTTTTTATTTTCCTAAGATTTCAAAATTATGTATTTATCTCTAATTTTCAAATTTGATTTCCCCATATATCAAGGTAATTTATGCTTGATCCTACCCTTTTTATTTTTTTCATGCTCATCTTATATGCCATCAAAGAATTTTATTTCTCTTATTCATTTAAGGTGAAGCACTTGTTTAAGTGGTGTTAAAATTAAACATAGTCATATTTATTTATATCAACCACATATGTCTAAAATGGTTAAAATTGACGAAGTGAAAATTCATCTTTATTATCTTGATGCAAATGTTAATGATAAACACATATAAGTGTCAAATATTATTACCAATGATAATAAAATACTTGAAATTATTAATCAATAAGATAATAAACATAATCTTGGATACAATGATCAAATACATCCTGATGACTTGATAGTGTTGACCTTAACCAAATTGTACCTCTTTCTACATTTTGAGAACAAAGTATTTTACAATCCCATGACCTACATAAGGTCCTACAAATAATGTTTACTTAAAAATGTATAGAAATATAATGTTGTCACATTTTAAGGAATAATAACATGAATTCTTTCCTAACACTAATACACCTTTTGGAGGTATTGATTCTCCCATAGCTTCTAAGACTACTACTATTGTAATTATTCCTACATATACACATTTGAATACACATGTAATGTTCACCCAAGG